>ML675649.1:49202725-49240887 GCA_007922155.1 Mesoclemmys tuberculata | reverse complement strand
TGGTGGTGGCGCATGCGCGCGGCCCCGCCGCCCGCGCGAGGTCCAAGCGAAGGAGAGGGACGGCTCGCGTCTCTCCCCCCACCGCTCAGACGCGATGGAGAGGCGCCCCGCCCGCCCGCGGTTTATATACCCGGGAGGCGGGCCGCAGCGCGGCCACGCCCCCTCCTGCGGCCGCGGACGAATCGGGGCGCAGTGAGGCCCCGTCCCACGTGGAATTTCGCCCAATCCGCTCGACGAACGGCCCCTCGGCTAACGTTGCCCCTGCGTGTTCGAAGCACCGCCTCCTCCCTCTTCCTCCCGCCCCCTGCCACTGCTTTCGCCAATAAGAGAGCAGAACGAAGGCAATACTAGCCAATCAGAGCTCTCCCCTCTCTCTTCCGGCCTAACTCCCCCAGCTCCCCAGAGCCGTTCGGTAGGGGGCGAGGGGGCCTTCAAGCTCAGAGCTGACCACACAAAGTGCCTGCTCGTTCCCCACCCTAAATGTCTATTACAAAATTAGTCAAGCAGGCCTTCTGTGACAGGAACCGGGTAAAAACCGGTTCCTCGGGACGTGTGGAAACGGATATAAAATCCAACGCCGGTTCAGGCACTGGAGGGGACACCTAAACGTCCGTTGGAGTCCGTTGCGGGACTCTGGCCGCTTAACACATAAGTAGCCGGGTAAACACGGCGAGGCAGGCGTGTCGATAAGAGGTTGCCCCCCGCGGAACACGGAATTCCGCACGTTTTCGTTATTTTTCTCCTCAAAATAAAACCCTCCCCCACCAAATGGCCGTTGACAACGGTCACGTGTCCTGCCCGAGCGCGGCGCAAAGCATGCTGGGATTTGTAGTTTTCGGTCGGGGGTGGCAGGAGGACTCTGTGCCTGCACAGAACCATTGCCCGCCACCAGGTTAATTTGTGCTCGCTCGCCCTCCCCCACGTCCCTAGGAATGGAAGTGGCGCGGTAAGGGGGGGGGACTGCCTGACCTCCCCCAGGACTGGAAGGGAGAGTAGCGTAACCCACTGACCTTTCACCCCAAGGGGAAAATCGTGACCTCTGACCCTTGATCCCCTGAAGATGGGGGGTCACCTGGTCTCCCTTGCCAAGAGATCTATGATCGCTGACCCCTGCCCTTTCACCCTTGGGATATCACCTGGCTTTTCTCATCAGTGAAGGAGCCTGACCTCTGACCCCGCTCCCCAGAAGGTCTCCGGCCTCTGACCTCTGACCCTTGCATTTTCCGCAACAGCCTCTCACCCCAGAGAGTGATTCACGACCTTCCACCTTCTGCCCAGGGAGCGGTCATCAAGAGAAAACTGGTGATTCCTCCCCCTAACCCATTCAATCTCTCACCTCTGACCCGTGACCTCTCCCCGGGAGAGGTCACACAATCCATCTTGCACCCGGATGGCCACCCACCCGTGAATTTTGGCCAGCTGGAAGATGACCATGTTGTGGAGGCACCGGCCTTGGGTGGCCACTCATGCACACCTGGAATACTGGACCTCCTGGAACTTCCAAAAAAGGCAGGGTGCTGCCCCTCCTGGCGTGACCCTGCTAGCGTGAGCTCAAATGTATGGTCCATGCAAGGTCATGCTACATGGGGCAAGACGTCTTAAAAATGGAACACACACCCATCCAATGCCAGAAAAAAACATATCTGGTTTTGTCTGAATGCTGGACACGGAACCAACCCTAGAAAAGCAGGACTGTCCGGTTTAATACCGGACAAAGGGCCTGCCTACACTTGCCTGGTCTTACAGGTCCAGATCTGCACACAGTATTCAAGACGTGGGAGTACTATGGATTTATAAAGAGGCAGTATATATGTCTTATTATCTATCCCTTTCCTAATAATTCCCAACATTGTTACCTTCTTTGACTGTCACTGCACATTGAGTGGATGTTTTTAGAGAACTAGCCATGATGACTCCAAGATCTCTTGCTTGGATGGTAACAGCTAATTTAGACGCCATTCTTTTATATAGTTAGGAAGGGATTATGTTTTCCAACATGCTTTGCTTTTACTTCATCCACATTGAATTTCAACTGCCATTTTGTTGCCCGGTCTCCCGGGTTTGTGAAATCACTTTGTAACTCTTCACAGTCTGCTTTGGACTTAACTAGCTTGCGAAGTTTTGTGTCATCTGCAAATTTTGCCACCTTACTGTTTACCCCCTTTTCCAGATCATTTATGCATATGTAGAACAGTAGTGGTCCCCCTTTGTTTCCCAGCTTTTAACCCGTTACTGATCCAGGGGAGGCGCTTCCTTCTTATCCCATGACAGCTTACTTTGCTTATGAGCTTTTGGTGTAGGACCTTGTCAAAGGCTTTCTGAAAACCTAAGAACACTATAGCTACTGGCCACATGGGCTGCATAATATAAGTGACAAATGTACATCTATGCCCACAAGGTCAATCCTATAGATAGCTGAGCCATATACAGACCTGCAGGTTCCATATCTGTCCACCTATAGCTATAAAGGATCCATATATAGGGCCAGCCCATATGATCCATATATAGACAGACCTGTACCACAACGCTGTCTAAAATCCCTAATCTACAGGCCCACTGCATATACTGAGCCATAGGGCCCATGAGCTATAGGTCCAGTCCCTGCATCCAGATCCCCAGTCACACAGATAGAAAGCATAACCCCCATAGGGGTAGGTCTGTATCTATATAAGGTCAGTTCATACTGAAAGCACGTGGTCAGCAGCATGGCTACCTAGCCTCGGACTCTCCACCCGAGGCAATGCGCGTGCGCCATCCTAAGCACCGCCCCCAAGCTTTTACCAAGAGAACGGGCTTGCGTTCTGAGCAATCCCAAAGCCCGCTGCGTCCCCTTCTTCCTGCCGCTGGCCGCGCATGCGCACGGAGCCGCCCCCTCCCCGTATTGGTCGCTGCGGGGAGTGAGGCGGCGGCCGTGCAGAGAGGATGCGCGCATTGCGCACGCGCACTGGAGACCCGGCGAGGCGGCTCGCGAGGGGTTTTGAGGGCGGGGGAGGCGCGCGCGCGCGGCGGCGGCGGCGCTTGGGAGGGGGACGAGTGGGAAAAAGGCGCGCGCGCGAGGAGAAAAGGCGCCAAAGCCGACTCCTCGTTTTGAGGCCGATAGAGGGAGCCCCGTCTGCGTCGGCCCCGTGTGGGGCCCTGCCCTGCCGCCCTGCTTTACCTCAGGGAAGGTGTTGCCATGGGGCTCGCTCGCCCCCTGCACGGGGTGCCTTCCTGTGCCAGTATGGCGCCGGGGACCCACGCCAACACGGCCTCGCCGGCCCGAACCAGCGCAGCCCGTCTGCGTTACCTCACGAAAAGCGGTGCCCGGTCGCCCTTCACATGGCGTTGCCTCCTCTGTCGATACGGCGCCCCCGTGCCCGAAACACGCCCTCACCGAAGGGCCGACCTAAATTACCGCCCTCTAGGTTTTTTGACTTCGTGGAAGGTGTCACTATGGGGTGCCCCCCCCCGCATGGCACAAGGGCCGTACGCTATCGTGGCCTCCAGGCAGGCTTGAAAGCCGCAATCTCCGTGTCTATTTTACCTCATGAAAGGGGCCGCCGTGGGTCCCAGCTGGCACGCTGCATGGCGTTGCCTCTTGCATCGATGTGGGGCCCTTGTGTCTACTGGGCCTGCATTCAAATGTCCCAACTTGTCACCAGCTTGGTGCTTTTCTGGCCAGGATGAGGGAGGCAAACTGGCACCGTTGTGGCACATTTTTGCCATGGGGGGAACGCCCTGGGGGAGCACCGCCATGCCTTTTATGCGGTAGATTCCATGAGATTGTTTGGGGATTTTGCTACCACCATCTGGGCATGTTTTTGGCCCACTGGGAAGCTGACTGGCAGCCAGAAATTGGGGCTGGTTTGGTACATGTGGGTGTCGAAGGGCCACATCCGTCCCTTTGGCCCTTCAGCACCACCATGTTGGTGTGTTTTTGACGTGGGTGGCACGGTAGCAACCCTGTCGTATTGCTATAGGAGGGAATGCTGTGATGGAGGCCACTAGGCTCTGTGGCAACACCTTTCATGTGGGAAAATAGACATGGGCATTCATATTTTTTTAAAATCATGTCTATTGTACCTCATAAAAGGTGCCAATGTGCACCTTGGTCGCCCATGGTTGTCTAAAATACTCAAAACTCCCTATTGTTGTCTCATGGGAGGTGCATGCTTAGGAAGAGAGCAAATGGTGCTAGTTAGTTAAGATTATGAGGCACCCCTATACTTACCAGGGGTGTGCAGTGGGAATGGAGCTGAAAATGGGCATGGTTTTCACCCTATTTTGCATGGCACAAGAGCCACGGGATGCTGTTGATCCCATTTCTGCACAGCACTGATTCTGCTCTCACTCACGCTGTGTACATCTAGAGTCACTAGAATCAACTGAGTTATAATGGTGTAAAGCAGAGGCTCCATGTGAGGGGAGAATCAGGCCTAGCAGGATATATTGATTCCCAATACAATCAAGTGAGGTGGTGGCAAAGGTTCATAAGAGGCGCGCAAACAGAATCCTTCGACATGGAAGTAAATATATTAGAGGTAAATATTATTTCTGATACTGGCTTATTTTTCTTTCCCCTACAGCGGTAAGATGCACTAGCAACAAAATAACGCTCTGGACAGTTTTGGCTCTAGACCTGTACACCTTGTGATTGAAACTCTCCTCTGTTGAGCTAGGTATGGTGTTTTTTCATCTGCCCACCACCTCTGTGCTTCCCTGCACATATAGCACAGCGATCACAGTGCCAGAAGTGACAGGGTTATGAGCCAAAAGCTTCAATTGCTTCTTTTTAAGTGTGTGGGGGAGGATTTGGTCTAAAATTTGGCTCACATGCCCTGTGGTCTTTGTCCAAACAATGGCGCCGGTGAAGGGAAAGTGCATTATAAAATGGCAGATTTCAAGATCGAAATAATAATATCAATTACTGTATGTTGCACTTTTCATCTTCAAAGCACCTTACAGACATTAGCTGTTTAATCCTCACAACATTCTTGAGTGCTAGATATTGTGTTACCAGTGTAAAACATTTAGCCAGCTAGCTATCAATCGGCAAATTTTGTTCTCACTTAGACGCCTATTTCAGCAGCCCATGCCTCCGTATCCCAGTATATAACCACGTCTTTCATTCCCATTAACTTCAGTGAGGTTGAAGCACATGTGAAAAGTTTTGCTGAATTGAACCCTTAGACTGAACTTTTTGGAACAGACACCATATTTTTTGTGCAACACCTAGCTTCTTCGTACCAACACAATGCAAAGAATGCACAGGAATGTACTTGGAGGTAAATCCAAAGTGATCCAGTAAATTAACTGTGCTGCTTTGCATTTACACTGACGGTGTAATAGCATTAGCAA
Source organism: Mesoclemmys tuberculata (assembly GCA_007922155.1). Classification (NCBI taxonomy): domain Eukaryota; kingdom Metazoa; phylum Chordata; order Testudines; family Chelidae; genus Mesoclemmys; species Mesoclemmys tuberculata. The sequence goes on along the minus strand of ML675649.1, from coordinate 49,235,550 downwards.
TAAATGCATTTGTAGGGCAGAGGTCTTTGGACCAAGAGGATTCTGGGTTCTAACAAGCAAAGTTGCTCTTGAGCCTGATTTCTCATTTATACTAAGGTACTACAGTATAAAGGGACCTTATAGTATAACAGATTCAGGCCCACTGAGTTTAATTAACGTATGATAATTAATTCACTTGGTCACTTTGTGCCACAAGCAAACTTGGAAACACTAGTCTTAGATGATGGAAAAGAAAAGAAGGCATTTCTCAACAAAAGCTGCCTCAATTTCACTAAAAGGCTTTAGGAACCAATTCAATTAGTAGATTCATTGGTATTAAGTCCAGAAAGGATCATTTTGATTGTCTAGTCTGACCTCCTATATAACATTGGCACAGGCTAGAGAGCATTGCCCATTAATTTCTGCACCATGCCTATAACTTCTGTCTTCTAGAGCGTGTCTTCTAGAAATAGATCCAGTTTTCATGTAAAGACCGCATGTAATAGAACAGGTAGTTAAACTGGTGTATGCTTGTCCGGATGCAAACTAAATTTGTATGGCCCTCTTAAATCAATTTAAGATTCTATACACAAGGTATGGACAAACGATGCACATTTTATGTGTCAACAGAATCAGAGCTTCAGCATCAAAGGTGCTTGTGGTTAGTGGTGGGGTGCTGTATTGCGTTTCTTTCTTGCTTTAATTTCAGCACTTGGGAAGACGATGAAGAAAACATTTGCCCCTCCACTGGCAAAACCACATGTCCATTCTTTGAGGAAAGGCCCTGAACATCATGGGAAGAAGGAGGATGTTGGGGCGAAGGAGGCAATTACTTACCCGCTGAGCCAAGGTCCGAGTGACTCGACCGAAACAAAACTAAAAGCAGGCCATCCAGACACTCATGTGAAGAGATGGAAGAAATCTAGGGTAGGAGAGGAAGAAGATACAGGCCGTGTGAAAGGTCCAGAAACTGTCAGAGATTCAGAAAAGAGAGCCAAAAGGAACTTAAGCAAAGTGTCAATGAAGGTGATTTCAATTTAATATCAAAATCTAATAACATAAATAAAACCTTCCTTTTATTAATTCATATATAACTAGATCTCTAACAACTGGCATATAAAACCTCCCAACCCATTAGCCAGTTATGCTTAGCTATTTAAAAAAAAAATTCTTATTTAACATGGATATTTCATTTGCAGTATATTTGGACTCCATCACATAAACAAACTCTTGCGTTTTTTGGTCCAAGTGTTAGCCAGTATTCGGGGTCTCCCAAGGTTGTTTTCGTTAGGATGAGAAATTGAGGCTATGAGGCAGGTATATTTGTGTTGTAATCTGCTGTTACCCCTTTTTGACCTGAGTGGTTAGCCAAAATTCAGTATCTATTGGTTTGCTTCTATTGGAGGAGCCAGTGATGATAGGTTGTTTTTTTTTTTATGATGCAGTCCTGTTTATTTACAAAGAATGTACAAAGTCTTGTATCCTGGATCTGTTTTCTCTCACTTTCAAGCCTTTTTCCAGCTAGTACTCTGCCTCAAAAGCTTTCTCTCTAGACTTTTTCTCAGTGTCATGCTCCTAGGGCTTTTTCTGCTGTCTCCTTGCCTTTCTGTGGTCTTCGCTTACAGCTTCTCTGGTGTTCTCTCTGCTTCTTTCGCAAAAGAGCTCCATTTCCATCTTGCAATTGTCACACAACAGAGGAAAGACTGAGCAAACTAGGACAACCGAGTTGCACCAAATCATAACGCTGCCAATAGTGTTTCATGGAGGGTGTGCTGTGAAAAGGGTGATTTATTTGTAGGGAATGTGGGGATAGCCAGAAATATTTCTCCCCTCTAAAACAAATGAGAAGTAGGTTTCTAACCATCAGAGGAGGGAGATTCTGAAACTGCCTCCTAAAAGGGAGTGGGGGGAGAGGCAAACAATTTAATTGTTTTGATACATTTAAGAATGGGATTATATGATGGGGTTGCCTGTGACAGCAGGAGTGTGGGTTCAGTGACCCAGGAGGTCCCACCCACTTCTTTGTCCTATTTTCCTATCTCCCTATAAAACAGTCCCTTCCATGGCTTTAAACATCAACAATATTTCCAGCCAGAGCAGTTTTTTGTCCCCTTCAGTGCTTTTTTTTATTTTTGTGTGCTATGAAAACCGAGATGGAAAAGGGCAGAACAAGACTAAAGAGTCCATGATCAAATATTTGGTGTATGGGTGCTGGGTGATCTTGGTGGCCCAGGAGGTCAGACTCATTTGTGGCCTTAAACTCTGATGTTGCCATTTTCAGCTCAATGAGACTTTCTTGGCCCGAAAAGCTAGCCAAGTGTTGCCAAAGTGTAAAGAAAAGCCAGATCCTCTCAGGTGTCTGTCCTGGTCCAGGATAGGGTTCCACATTGCATTTCAGGATTTGATCCCCTGTGCCCATTTGACACTCCTGTTCATTCCTGAGTTGCTGACAGGTGGTTGTACACCCTGATACTGTCATCTCGCTCCATCTTGTAGATTCTGAGGCCAAAAGAGACCATTATGTCATCTAACCTGATCTTCTACATAACACAGGCCACAGAATTTCACCCAGTTCCTCCTGTATTGAGCCCAGTCACTTGTACTGGACTAAAGTGTCTTCCAGGAAAGCTCCAGTCTGGATGGGAAGCCATCAAGAGATGGAGAATCCCATCCCTGCACTAGGGAGTTTGCTCCAATGGTGAATCACCTGCACTGCTTAAAAAACATTGTGCCCCATTTCTTATTTGAACGTATTTGGCTTTGCCTTACAGCCACTGACTCTTGTTCTGCCTTTCTGCACTAAATTAAAGAACCCTTTAGTACCCGGTGTTCTCTCACCATTAAAGTACGTATACACCGTGATCACCCATTCCGAATTGTCAACATGCTTTTTAAAATGTGGACACCAGGATTAGATACAAATGTGGAATCCCTAAATCAGGCATAGATTTTCCTTATCACTCTTCGACTAGGCATCTTGTGTGATCCCTAGTCATTCATTAACTATTGTTCTCGCATTTTCCTCAGATTTGGGACTTGGAGTAGAAAGAGACTCTGGGCTAGCTTTGTAAACCTATCTAAGGCTGTAAAGATGCCTAATGGGATTTTCAATGGGAGCTTTTGCAAACCCCTCTAAGCACCTATCTACCGCCATCTCTTTGTGCCTTAGTTTTCTACCTGTAAAATGGGGATAATAATACACCATTTCTTATCTCTTTAGCTTGTATACTCTTTGGAACAGGGAGTGCCTCTTCTTGTGTGCGAACCTAGTCTCACAGTCAAAGGTGCTGGAACAATGTTTATAGTGGGGGTGCCGAGAGCCATTGAACCAAACTGTAAACCCTGTATATAATGGAAACCACTTCAAGCCAGGAGGTGCAGCAGTACTCCCTGAACACCTAGTTCCAGCATCTATGCTAATTGTTGGGGTCCATCCTAAGACAAATAACCTATCTTGCCAGGAGCGTTCTGAGAAATAAAGTCTGCAAAGTGCTTTCAATAGGAAAAGTACTAAGTAGTCACATTAAATATTAATAATGTTATTTCCCAGGATTTGGAGTGTCTCTCTGTCAGCTCCGTTAGTAATAATGTCCAGGCTTGAGTCTGAAAGCAACAATATTAGCAAAGGATGATATTATCTTGCCCTAAAATCAGTCTCATAAGACTCCATCATGGAGACCAGGCAAACTTCTCAGAGGGCAAATGTGTCCATCAGTTTAACCCCTAATAGAAACCCCATTTAGCTAAATTAAAAGAGTACTGTGGATCTTTGTTAGAGTTAAGTCTTGCTGCCACAGGTGCTGCCAATTGTCAATCACTGCCCTGTCTGGGCATCTGTTTGTAGGAGAAGTGTCACCTCACTGACTTGCATTTTGAGGAAATCGTCCAGCGTGTGCTGCAGAAGTCCTTGCAAGAGTGCATGGGTAAGTCCACAGGGCCTGTTGAGCAACCCCAAGAGAACTCATCACATGAAACCTAAAATGAGAACAGCTAAATTGGTGCCCTGTGAAGTATTTATTTGTAGATATGAATTGTTTCTGTCTCTTTTAACGGGCTAAAATATGTCCTCAGCATGCCTGGCAGCTAGTATTTTAGCTTCTTTGGTGGTTTAGAAACATAATGAGGCTTGACTGTTAGCTAGAGTAAATTGACATCACTCATTTGATGGAACTAGGCTGATTTAGAGCAGCTGAGGGTCTGGCCCGGGGCCCAATTAAGACAATCTGGTTCCCTTGACATGTCACAACAAAGGCCACTGTGTCCCAACCACCATGCTATGGCTCCGCCCTCTCTCAGACCATTTGTCTCAGGCTCTCTGCAGCCTCAGGCAGATGTCACTGCGTTGGTTACACTTGGGTCATGTTTTCAAGCTTTCCTCTTTATTTAAAAATGAAAGCAGAGGTTCTGCTATGATCATGTGACTGCAGGTGCTGGGGCATCTCATTCTGCCAAAGCACATTAAGTTTCACGCAAATTAAGTGTCCCCCTCGCTTTATGTTTACTGTGGGAAATCATTTCCATCAGAAACAAGGAATCATGAAATTGAGATTATAGAAAGTTATTTGTCCCAAAGGAATCAATCCTATGGGACTGTAAATTTTCTGCCTACAAAATTTTTTTGTGTTTTCTATTTTAGATCCTCAATATACATGGTGCCTTTGGAGGTATAAAGATGTAAACACTCCTATATTGTAGATTAACTTTGAATGACTCCAGTCCTGATCTGTTCTAGCAAAATATCACTGGTTATCTGCAATACATAATTTTCCTAGCTTAAACTTGGCCTGACTTTCTGTTGCAGGAGCTGGCTCAGTGCAGAATCCCTTGACAGTAGTTCACAGCTTGTATTATGCACAAGATCACCCAGTCTCAAGCATGTGCTTAACCTGGGGCATGTGAATATTTAACTGCAGCATTGGCAGTGTGGCCTAGAAGGAGGAGCACTGTCTTGAGGCTCAGGAGACCTCACCCGCTGGGCGACCTTGGGCAGATTGTTTCCCTCCTTGGCACCTCAGTTTCCCATCTGTGAAATGGGGATAATGATATTGCCCTCCTTTGTAAAGCACTTTGAGTTCTCTTATGACAAGTGCTATGTAAGAGCTATATATTATTTATTTATATTATAATTTAATGGGGCTATGCAATTAATCACTTTGCTGGGTTGCAATCTGTCTAGCTGAAATGATAGCACAAGGCATGCAGAAATCTGTTGGAATCTGGAAAATGCATTTCGCTCAGTTGTCCAGTTATTACCTGGATCAACATCAAACCTTTCAATGTTTGATGCAGCATGAAATTATAACCATCTAGACACATTGTGCTGGAGTAAATGTGTGAGATTTACACAGCTCTGTCTCAATTTGCAGAAGAGTCCAAGAGGACGTTTCACCAAGCAGAATCTTCTGAGACGGCAGAACAAGGTTTAGAGAAGTGAGTTTATATCAGTCCTTGGGCAATCCCTGTTTCTGCAGTGTACTCTATTATACCTTGCATTAAGATTGTAAAGCCTGAGAAATAGGTCCTTCAGCCAAAGGACAAGGTCCTTGCCTTGTGTAAACTGGCGTAGCTCCATTTAATCAGATCTACACCATCTGATGATCTGTCCCAAATTTCATAAGTCCCATCATAAAGCCTATCTAAGAGGTGTGTGAACCAAGGTTACATAGCTGCTGTTCTCCGCCTTCTAGCTATTTGTTTCCAAATAGTCCTCACTGGACAAACATAGGGGAGGCATCCCTTATCTGTAACCATGGAAACAGAGTTTAAAAAGCTAGGGAAGAGAACCCATGAGAAAGAGTGACAGAGTCAGGTCGGTGTGAACAGTCAGGGAACGTGGGAAGAGAAGGGCAGAGAGAGAGAGAGAGAGGTCTGTTATCTAAAAGGGAGTCTGGAACAACACAGCAACCAGGAGCGTTAACCACTGGGGCTAAAGCTGAAGGAATCCAACAGCAAAGTTAACCCCAGGGTTAGTCAAAAAGCAGAATTTCTGTCCTGCGGGAATTCTGTTCTGTTCTGTCCAGGACCTTATCCCACCCTTTTCGCCCTAGTATAAAGATAAGGACGCTGATCTCCTTTATAAAGCACTCTGAGGTCTACGGATGAAAAGTGCTATGGAAGAGCTAGGTGTTGTTGTTATACTGTTAAGCGACATGACTAACGTTAGTGGTTTGTTCCATGGGGTAGCCATGTTAGTCTGTTTTTAGCAAAACAACGAGAGTCCTGTGGCACCTTAAAGACTAACAAATTTATTTGGGCACAAGCTTTCATAGGCAGAAACCCACTTCATCAGATGCATGAAACAGTGATTTGTTCTCTCATTCTCTCCTCAAGGGCAGGATTGCGTGTGTGGTGAGGGTCTTGTGGAGGTAGTTTGCCACCGTACCAAAACATTGCTCTGTGTTTCTTTCCAAGAAGGGAGGGCGGGGCAGGAGCTGGAGCTGGGGAGGTTTGGGATTGTCCTGGGTGTTTCTGTGGCAGGATATTCCCCAATCTGCAACTGGCTCTGTGAAAGTTCTGTCTCCTGCACAGATGAGCTTTACCCTGAGGTAGAAAGTCCCATTGCACCTGAGAAGAATGGTTGCCCCCAGTCCCTGTCTTTGATATCCTGGGTTCAGGCTCTTTGAAGAAAATGGCCAAGCCCTTGAACTTGACTCAGTCAGCTCATTAAATCCTGGTATTTTGACTCTCATTTTCATCCTGAATTGAGAAAAAGTGTCAACGTTTTAAGCAGATGTTCTGAGAATTGTGATTCAAATGCATGCAGAAAGGGGATGTGAAATGTAGAAATGTCAGGTTGACGTCAGCTGCCACAGGGTTTCTTGGGAGTTGTAGTGCATGCCTCAGTTTCCCCCAATAGCGCCTGGCCTCCAGCTGGACTTCATCACCCAGGATGCTCTGTGGCCTCTCCCAGTGGCTGAGCTGCAGTGCTGCATCACTCCCATGAGGCGCTGCAGCAGATTAATGTTGATCCCAGATAAACCATTTTATTTTGATTGGTGTTTTCATTTCCATTTGCTTCATTAACTGTCCCGAATGAAAACCTGCCCTCGTTTACTAGAATCTAAATGAGATTGTAAGCTCTCGGGGGCAGGGACTGTCTCTTGTGATATGTACACTTGTGATATGTACATGCAGCACGTGCTGCCCAGACATTGCGCTTTCTCAGCCATGTCAGTGAAACACAAGGGACCCTGTCGTATGATGATCTACAGAACCCACCAAAGACAAGATTAAAATCCCACAACCTCTGTGGAAGCGCATCAAGACCCTTGCACTGAGCTTCAATGCTGAGGTTCAGTGGAGAGCCACGTGGAGAGTTCTGACCACTCAAAACAAACAGCTCATCGTTGGCTCTGCCGAGGAACCACCGGGTCTTGATCTATGTCAGAAAGACTGGCCCAGATCGAATCGCATCAGGACATCTCATAAGAGGAAATGTGGACAAACCCTCTCTAAATGGAATATGAGGCAAACACCTGTATGCGACTGTGATCACCAGTCACAAATGATGGAGCACATGAGATATGAGTGTCCCCTTCTTTCTTTCACCAGGGGCCTGAAGAACATTCACCAGCTCACTGCTGTGGCAATGTGGTGGCTGTCAAACCTAGATATAAATTTGTAGTCATTGCTATCTACCCAAGCCATATGAAAGAAGAAGACTGCACCTAGCACACAGGGACATGTAGGTCCTGCCACCTTGGAAGTAATTAATAGTAATAATTCATATTTCCATTCGTTCTTGTGGATTAGAGCAGTGGTGGGGCTGGGGGGGTCAGAAATCCTGTGTTCTACTAGCCAGCTCTAGGAGAATAGCAAAGTCTAGTAGTTAGAGCAGGAGGGATAAGGAGACAGGAATCCTGGGGTCTATTACCCAGCTGGGGAGGGAGAGCAGGGGGGATTTGGAATGAAGATCCCTGGCTTTTATTTGGAGTTGTGGTAGGGGAGTGTGATGTGGAAGTTGGAGCAGGAGGGAATGGGAGTCAGGAATCTTGGATCCTGTCCCCAGCTGTGGGAGAAGAGGGGGGTGCGGTGGGTTAGAGCAGACAGAGGGGAGTCAGGACTCCTGGGTCCTATTGTGGACTTTGGGAAGGGGAACGTGGTTTAGCAGTGAGAGCAAAGAACTGGATGTCAGAACTCCTAGATTCCATTCCTGGCTCTGCCTCTTTCTTCATCTCTCTGCGACGGTGTTTCACAGGGGATACTGTGAGGTTTAATTAAAACGTGCAAAGTGTCTTGCCATCCCCAGAAGAGCTCAAATGTGTATTTACTGCCATTCACAAGGAGCAGGAGGCTGTTGCCTTTCTTATATGTTGCATATAAATAAGCCAGCCTTCTCATATTTGTTTAGCTTCACCTGCTGTTATCTACATGGACCTTTTGCCCTTTTAACTTTGTTTATGCAGGGGAAGTGGGAGGGGGAAAGCACCTGCTTGACATGTGCAAGATATGTTATGGCCTCTAGGTGGTGCATGCTGTCTGTAGAATTATTATCAACCAAAAAGTAACTGGTTGAGAAGGCTGAAACTGAGAACAGGATATTCAAAGGGGTCCAGAGGGATTGAGGTGGAGTGTGTAATCCCTTGAGGCAGTTTTGAAAATCCTCCCCTGTATGCACTGTCCTGCATGGCTTTACGAAAACAGGACCTGATCCCCAACTCACCCACTGGGCAAAGCGAATATGAAATTAGAATGGTTGTCCTTCACGTCTGTTTTGCACCAACATAACTGATGACACAAGGCACTAGTGTGATCGCAGAGGCAAGATGGGTCATAGCTGATCCACTGAGCTTATGAGTCTAGTGCAGCTCTCACCTCGAGAGCCTGACTGTTTAGCTCATGGTCAGTTGCTGTTGTGGGTCATCCCAGGAGGCAGTATCAATCCCCATACACACCCATCTGTCTGTCTCCCTCCCCCCCATACTCACCTATCAATATCTCCATTCTCTCTTTTTGTCAGACGGATTGTCTTTTTGTTCTGTGTTCCTGCAGCACCTAGCACAGTGGGGTGTTAGGAACCATGGTAATACAAATGATAAATAACAATAATTAATTGATCCTCTTGAATGTTTGTTTTAGGGAAACTTTGGAAATGTCCCTACCTACAGGGAATTTGGTTCAGCATAGTGATGAGTCACAAGGAGCAGTCTCTGCCGTGGACAACAAAGAGTCTATGCCCAAAGCAAAGAAACACAATAAACTTTTTTTAAATAAGAGAAAGGAAACACGTGAGTCTTTTGTGTGTGCAAATGTATACATGCATCTGGAATAACCGTGGATTCCGCTCCAGCCACTGCCTCTAAATAGCCTTTGCTGTCCTATGAAGATGGATCGGGATTGTTGCCCCTTTTTGCTCTAGTGGTTAGCCGATGTTCAGGGCTTTGCCGGGTGAACATGAGAAACTGATGACCTTTGACGTGCCATGTGAGAATACCTGTGCCTAAGCACTGCAGGCCAGATGGGGATGAGGGAATAAGAGAAAAGTGGCTGCTAGAAGGTGACACGCTCCCTGATCAGTGACTGAAACCGGAGCCCCCATCAACAGCCCTGTGGCTGCCTGTATGCACTTGACAAACAATAACTCCACTCCCTGCTGTCACAGCAGTCTTTGCCCCCACCTACCCCGGCTGTGTTTTTAAGTTGTGTGTTTTCTCTTTGTCTCTAGCCGATGAACGCATGGAAGCAAACAAAGAAAGGTGTAAGCATAATCAGAAAGGCGAGCCAAAGAAAATATTTCAAGGCTACACCCAGATCAGTGACCAAGAGGAAACGGAGGAAGGAGGAGGAAGTGCTTTCAGTGAGCTCAGCCTTGTTTCTGAAAGTTTGCCAAGAGGGAAACCTGGGTGTAAATTGGATAAACGTGGAGTCTTCCAACACTTGATTTGACACTGGGACTAACCCTACGCCTTCCAAAACAATGAGGAGGTCTTGTCTACACTCAGGAAAATTAATCTAAATTCATTAAAAGTGTGAATTTATACTGGATTATCTATGAATGTTCCAATTCAGAGTAAAAATGGCCTTCATTCAGTTTAGTTTAATAACCCCTGTTTTAGAAATCAGCAGATCTCAGAGCACTTCACACTCTTTAATGTGTTTATCTTCAAAGTAGTTCTGTGAGGTAGGTTATCTTCATGGTACAGATGGGAAACTGAGGCACAGAAAGGTGACTTGCCCAAGGTCACATAGGAAGCAGTGCACTGCAGGAAACTGACAGGTTTCCCAAGCCTAGGCTAGTGGATTAATTGATTTCAAGGCCAGAAGGGACCTTTGTGATTATTGATGTAATTAATGATGCTTGTAAATTACCCTGTGTAGGCAAGCCTCAAAATTGATAAGATTGGCTTAAAAACAATGAGATTAACTACATTTCTGGTTCCTTTTCTTTGCCTTCTGGTTTTGGAGCCTCCAGCTTGTGCAGGCTGCTAGTAGGTCTCTGCAGCTGCTGTGTGTTTGTGTTGATGTGCTGTAGATCAGTGCGTGGCATGGGTCCAGTGTTCTTATCCCAGCTGTGAGAAATGGCGGCGTCTCAGCAGTGATGTAGATCCCTCCGTTCTTCCTGAAGACTGGACATGTAGCCAAAACACAGGTAAACAGGATAACTGCCTTTTTTGACCACTAGGCCACCAGCTCAAATCTAGCCCAAACTGCTGGTGGCCATTTGATTGGCTGTCGGGGGGAATATGTTTGGTGTCTTCAAGTGTAGTTTCTAAAGCACAAGTGTCCTTGTCACAAAAATCCTTCAAAACTGGCCCTAAGAAGCAGCTTTTCCAGGCCATTCTGCTCCTGTTTAGTCACACAAACAAGGGCGCAGTTTTCACCCAGCAGAGCTGTTTAGAGCTGGATTTTCCACAAAAGCTCTCCTTCCTGATCGGCCCTGGAAGCCTGGCCCATCTATTTTGGAACCTAAATGGGTTTTGATCTCTTGAAAATCCAGTCCTGATTGGAAGTGCTGAGAAGTGCTTGAAAATCTTGGCACTGAGGCTGTAGATCAAACTTGATTGCAATTCTAAGGCAAAATCCCCCTTTCATTGTTCTCACCCCAGTAGTCCAGGAGATTTCTCTTCCAGGTGCCCTGACATTCAAGAATTAGCAAATCATTCATTGACTTCAGTGAAGCAATGCTGACTTAACGTTAGCTGAGGATAATCATAGAAGATGAGGGTTGGAAGGGACCTCGGGAGGTCATCTTGTCCATCGCCCCTGTTCAAAACAGGACCAATCCCAACTAAATCATCCCAGCCAGGGCTTTGTCAAACTGGGCCTAAAAAACCTCTAAGGATGGAAATTCCCCCACCTCCCTAGGTAACCCAGCCCAGTGCTTCACCACCCTCCTGGTGAAAATAGATAAACAGATTCATAGGCTTGAAGGGGCCATTCTAATCACCTAGTCTGGCCTCCTGTGTAGTACGGGCTGGAGGGTTTCACCAAGGATTCCTGCTTAACTTGTGTTTGAGCTACCACAGGTCTTTTAGAAAGATATCCAGGCTTAATTTAAAGCCTCCAAGTGATGGAAAATCCACCACGTCCCTAAGTAAGTTGTTCCAATAGTTAATTCTCCTTCCTGTCAAAGAATTGCACCTTATTTCTAGTCTCAATATGTCTAGCATCAGTTCCATCCACCGCATCTCACTGCCTTTGTGTGCTAGATTAAAAAGCTGTCTAGTAGCAGAAATCTTTTCCCCATGCAGGTAGTTACAGACTCTGGTAGACAAACTTCATTTCGACAAGGTTGAACACTTCGTTTCAACATCAGCATTTTGACTTTTATAGTATATTACATTATGTTATATTAATCAAAACAATAAAGTAGATGCAAAATGATATGCTAAGGTTGAAATATTTTAGAATATTTCGTTTCACAAAAAATTCTGATGTTTCTACTTTTCTCATGGATTTGAGATTAAACGAGATTTCATAATCTCAGAATTTCCCATGGGATTCTTTTTCCATTTCCTGCTCAGCTCTGACCATAGATATTGTTTGTTTCTTGCAGACCTGGAGTACAAGAGTTGTGATGCACCCGAGGAGACGTGGTCGGGATCTGAAACTGATGTAGTGTATGCTAACTACGTGCCGGGGTCAATAATATGGGCCAAACAGTTTGGCTACCCATGGTAGGTGTCAATGATGCTGGTAGAGGTTAAGCCACTTAACTATAACTATAGGTAGAAGCTTTTAAAAATAGACTGCACAGTGCACTTTTAAAACACACAGTGTGGCCTAGTGGAACTGCAGAGACTTGGGATCTTTTTCTGTCTCTGCCACTGGCCTACTGCGTGACCATGGCAAAGTTGCTTTGCCGCTCTGTGACTCAGTTTCCCCTCCCAGCCTTTGTCTGCCTTTTCTGTTTGGACTCTGAGCTCTTGGGTTAGTGACTGTCTCTCACTCTGTGCCTTTACTACGCCTGGCACAATGAGGGCCCTGATCTCAGTTTGGGCCTTTTGGTGTTACACTCTTATAAATAATTAAAAAATAATATGGTAGCACTATTTGCGATAAGAGCCCTGTTGTGCCATGCGCTTCACAAACATTGTGAGAAACATCCCAACAAGTTCACAGTCTAAATAAACGAGACAAGCAAAGGATTATTTTACAGAAGGGGGAAGAACTGAGGCCTAAGGACATTGTGGATACATCTTCACTGCATAGTTAACCTAGGCTCTTACTCAGATGTTTCCCTGATCCCAGCTTCCGTCCACACAGAATCCTCTGCTCCAAGTTTAGTGGTCCTTTTGAACCTGGGTTGGCTGGCTTAGCTGGGGTACGGACTAGGACACAGGCTAAGCCAGCTGGAGTCTGATAGTCCTCCAGTGCCTTCCCACAGTTCCCCCCATGTGCTCAGAAGGACAGACAGATTCACCCACAATTCACTGGGAACGAATCACAGGGGATCACAGCACCAGTGAGAACTCAGGACCTTGGATACAGCTCCCCAGGTGGCTGCTCACACCTGGGTTAGGCTGCCCCGGGTGCCAATCACCCAGGTTAACTCTGCCATGAAGACAGGCCCAAAATAACTCGCAGAAGGTCACACAAAGAGACGGTGGCAGAGCTGTGAATCAAAGGCTGAGTCCCACTGCAGTACCTTTCCAGATCCTTCCCACCCCAGGCCTCTGGTGTTATGGATTCAGCTGGAAACGTGCCTGGTGAGATTACAGGGAAATACTGTTGGCACTGGCCTTACAAGGCTGAAAAGATCACTGCCACAGAGGCAGCTGCTTCTCAGGACTGGGTGAGGGTTCCCTGTACAAACAGCCATTCTGACCTACAGGTGGCCTCATCTTAGCGCCAGGCAAGGGATCCCTGTATAAACAGCTGCCCCACCCGAGAGGTGGCTGCATTTCGTTGAAGGATCCCTGTATAAACAGCTTCCTCATTCCACCCCAGAGGTGGCTGCATCTCAGCATCAGGGGAAGTGATGCTCATGTAAAATGTGCATATCGGTGCTTAATATGTCTTATGATCTTTACAGGTGAGCGAAGCTAGTAATGCCAGCAGGTATCAGCTGTGTGGCATCCCCTCTTGTATGTGCTGATGGCACATGATCCCAAACCTATGCCAACCTGGCGAGTGAAAGACTGGGAATACAAACTGCAGTCTCCCCTATGGCAGTGCAGAAGGCCTTGCCTGGCTCCTGCTTGATTTTATTTTATTACCAGTTCCACACGGGTGGGATTAAAGATATGCTAGCAGAAAATTCTGCAGCTGAGACTGACTTGCCGTGGTCTTTACAACAGCTGACTGCTCAAATCCCTTGCCACGCCATCCAAGTTTTCCCTGTCCTTTCTGGCTGCTCCGCAGCAGCAGCTGCAGTCTTCATCTGAAAAACACAGACAGAGGCCTCCTTCGCTGAGGGGAAGCTGGCCAGTCTCAGGACAGCTTGGCTCCCCCAGGCTCTGCCCCTGCGGTGAGATGCATGTAGGGAGACCTATGCACGGGTATGCATTTGCATTCATTTGAATTGCACTGAATTTTAATGGCGGTTGTGGTTAAAGCACAACAGATTCTCACTCTTCTCCCGTTGCTGTAGTGGGAGTTTTGCATGAATTAAAGATTTTGTTATAGCAGACATGGCCATTAAAACCTCAGGACCTCAGCAATAATAGGCACAGTCTGTACTTAAAGTTTTACCAGCACAGGTAAAGGGGCAGCTAGGGGTGTGATATTTTTTTAACTGACATAGCTATGCCAGTAAAGGGCCTGGTCCACACTGAAAAGTTATAGCGGCACAGCTGAGTTGGTCAGGGGTGTGAAAGAAACCACACCTTTGATCGATGAAGCTATGCTCACATAACCCCCAGTGTAGATGCAGCTGGTACCATTGAGATAGACTTGGTCTACACAAGAAAATTAAGTCAGTTTAACTACGTCAGTCAGGGCTGTGAAAAATCCACCCCCCTGAGTGGCAGCATTAAAGCGACCTGTCTCTCCATGTAGACAGCACTATCAAGGGAAGAATTCTTCTGTCTACCTAGTTACTGCCGGTTGGGGAGGTAGATTATTTACGCCAGTGGTTGCCAAACTCTAGGGGGGCGTGGAAGAACATCTGGGGGGCATGGCAGGGCCCAGGCCAGCCTCCATGGGGGGCGGAAAGGGAGCTCCACCAAGCCCCGCTCTATCCCCAGTTCTGCTCCAGTTCTGTCACCAGCTGCAGATGCGACCCCAGCTTTGCTGCGGGCCCTCTGCCCCCACATATGGTCCTCCTCCTGGACATGGCTCAGCTCCCAGCCCCTGCTCTCAGCTTCTGGACCCTGCTCTCAGCCACCAGCTGAGCGACACATTTCACCCCACTGAGCGACATAATTTACAGTGACAAGTGCTCATGTGCACTGCACTATGTTGACGGGAGAACTTCTCCTGCCGACATAGCTTCTGCTACTTACAGATGTGATTTTTTTATGCCAGCGGGAAAGCTTCCATTGGCATAGAGCATCTTCACCAGATATTCTGTTGAAAAAGCTGCACCGCTGCAGTGCTGTACATATAGACATGGCCTAAAAGTATTTCATGGAGAGAAAATACCAGGTGATAAAGGGCTCTTTAATCTCAAGGAGAACAACAGACCAATAATCAGCAATTGGAAGTTAAATGAGAAATAAACCACTGATTTTTAACAGTGCGAGTGATTAACCATCAGAACAAACTCCCAATGGAAGAAGGGGTGCATAGTTCATCTCTTGATAAATCCAGACTGGGTGCCTTCCTGGAAGATATATTTTTCCAAGACATTGACTGGGCTCAGTACAGGGGTAACTGGGTGAAATTCTCCAGTCTGCCTGTGATGTGTACAGGAGGTCAGACAGGAAGGTCTAATGGTCCCATCTGGCCTTGAAACCTTAACGGAGACCTCAGAGGTCATTGTATCGACAGATCAGCACAAATGTGTTATCTGTGCATAGCTACACTACTCCCATATCTTGCACCCTCCTGGACAGCAGTATGGACATTTCAGTCGTCAGCTGGCCTATTGAGAGTGGATTACAGTTGAAAACACAGCAACTGGCTGTGTGTATCTATCTTGTTACCCTCCTCACATTTTATTCTGCTGCGTCCCTTTCTTCTAAGGATCCTTAAAGCATTTGATTTCAGTGATGGATGCACCAGGTTGACTGAGTTGTGTAAATATTGGCACCACATAACCAACTCCCGCCTTTTTATGTGCTCACATTTCCGAGGAAATCAGACAATGAATGCCTGATCGTACTGCTCTTCCCCTTTTGTTGTGCACACAGGTGGCCTGGCATGGTGGAGTGTGACCCTGACATTGGGGAGTATTTCCTCTTTTCATCACGGTTGGATTCTCTTCCTGTAAGTGATATTATTTTATACATGAAGGGGTCTCCTGCTTTGTAAGTGCACTGCACTCACTAGAGGGCTCCATTCCTCCCACAAGCCCTGTGTGTCACCTTCTATTTTGGGGACTCCCTGCTGCTCCCCACCCCTGGGCCAGGGGCTCTGGGTGCACCCCCACAACCTCCTTACAGCTCTGATGGAGAGCCAGGCCCCTGTGTGGAAATTCAGTGCGAAGGAATTTACAGTCTAAGTAGACAAGGCAGGCCAAGGAAGGATTTTACAAATGGGGAGCTAATGAAAGAACCCCAGTCAAGATCAAGGTCTCATGTTGCCAGGTGCTGCTCAGACACATAGAGACAGTCTCTACCACAAGAAGCTCACTATCTAAATAGACAGAGGGTTGGATGGGCAGTGACTCAGTCAAGCTCACGCAGCAAGTGAGCGCCAGTCAACTGCCCCGTCCACTAACCCACAGTGCCATGGAGCTGGCTATTATTATTGCTGCGCTGCGTACACCTTGTCTGGTCATTTATTAGAGCAAAAGATGCTCTTTATGTAACCTCCCCTGAAGTCGCATACCAACCAAACCCTCCTCAGACTGAAATGTGGGTAAAACCAGACAATCACTATGCTCTCAGATGAACTGACACAGAAAAATGATAAAAGACAAAAACACCTCATCACCCATGAGCCAATGCTTGCCACAGAGCGATAACTCCACAAAGGAAACCTGCACAACACTTTTAAGAGGCGAGTCTGGGAACTCAGCTAGACACCAAAACCATAGACTTGACAGGGACAGCAATTTGTAACACACCACACTGCCTGCTGTCCTTAATTGCCCACTTCAAATCTTTTACGCGTAACAATCTAATCCTCAATTGCCCACTTCAAGTGACCTCCTCCAGCATGCATTCCCCCTTCCATTTAACAATCTGTCCCAGCTTGTATTTAGTTCAGACATTCTCCTCCATAGAAGAGCTCTGTGTAGCTCAAAAGCTTGTACCTTCCACCAGCAGAAGTTGGTCCAGTACAAGCTATTATCTCATCCACCCTGTCCCTCTCTAGAAGTAAATGTAAAAATCTGACACAAAGTTAACTCAGTGCTGTCCATTTCTCTTTTCAGTCCAAATATCATGTGACATTTTTCGGTGACTCTGTCTGCCGTGCCTGGATCTCTGCAGCCATGCTGAGGAACTTCTACGAGCTTTCCACAGAGAGCCTTGGTTTGGTAAATAGTGAGGTCCCCCAAGGATCTGCACTGGGACCACAGCTGTTCAACTTACTCATAAATGATCTGGGAAAGGGGGTGAACAGTGAGGTGGCAAAATTCTCAGATGATACAAAATTACTCAAAATAGTTAAGCCCAGAGCTGATTGAGAAGAGTTACCTAGGGATCTCTTTAAACTGGGTGACTGGGCAACAAAATTCCAGATGCATTTCACTGTTGATAAGTACAAAGTGATGCACATTAGAAAAAATAATCCCAACTACACATACAAAACAATGGGGTCTAAATTAGGCTGTTCTGCTCCTCAAGAAAGAGATCTTGGAGTCTTCATGGATAGTTCTCTGAAAACATCCCGCCAATGCGCAGCAGCAGTCAACGAAGATAACAATGGTAGGAATCATTAGAAAAGGAATAGATAATAAGACAGACAATATCATAGCGCCACTATATAAACCCAGGGTACACCCATGCCCTGAGTACTGCGTGCAGTTGTGATCGCCCCATCTCAAAAAAGATACATTAGAATTGGAAAAGATGCAGAGAAGTGCAATAAAAATGATTAACGGTATGGAACAGCTTCCACACGAAGAGAGGTTAAAACTCTGAGACTGTTCATCTTAGAAAAGAGACAAGTAAGGGGAAACAGCATAGAGATCTATTAAATCATTAATGGTGTAGAGAAAGTGAATAGGGAAGTGTTAATGATCACGTAAAACAGGATCTAGGGGTCACCCAATGAAATTAATAAGCAGCAGGTTTAAAATAAATGTGAGGAATTACTTCTTCACCCAACATACTGTCAACCTGTGGAACTCATTGCCAGGGGATGTTGTGAAAGTCACAAGTATTGCCGGGTTTAGCACTCAACTGTTAATGTGCATCTAGCGACCATTTTGGCTATTCATCCTCAAATAGCTGCCAAGGCTGTTTTTACTCCCTCCATCACAACCTGATCCTTGAAAGGCCTTGATAGATTATTTCCAATGGTCAGAGAACCAACACCAGCACTTGAGTTTGGTGGTGTCTGTGCTAATGGGCCCTCCTTTTGAGCCTTAAGTTCCTCTCCAAGGTGGTCTCTGAGTTCTGCATGAACCAATCTGTCTACCGCATAGGACAAAGCCTTCCTGGCCTCTTCCTATCTCGTGTCATATACGGAATGTATGAGGCACCATCCAATAACTCAGAGATTCTCCAAGTGGATCTCCAGCTGCATTGCTGTGGCTTATGCGGCCACGGGAGTAACGCCTCCAGGTAGACTCACAGCACCCTCGACCAGCCTTGGCCGCGTTTCTCTCAATTGTGGACGTTTGTAGAGCAGCAACACGGCCCTTTCACCAGACATCACTCACTGTCTGCCACTTCAAAGCAAATGTTGACAAGGCAGTCTGCAGCCCCTCTTCCGATGAGACTCCAAGCCCCTTCTGGCATAGCAGATTGAGAGTCAGCTAAAGTGAATGGACATAGGCATGTACTCAAAAAATAACTTGCCTTCTGGTGACTTGTTTTTTGCTGTGGGTTGCATATGTCCATTACACAACCCCTCTTCCTTACCCAAGGTGTCGGAGCCCGCTATTGAGTTTGGGTGTGCAGGAACCGAAGGAGGGATGGGGCATCTCTGCCATTTATGCCTTCATTCGCAGCTTGAGGAGGTTGGCGTTGGGCAGGGCTGCCGTTATGGGTAGCGCTGGGGGAAGCTCTCCAGCACCGATGCACGAGGCCCGTGCTCTCCTGCAGCTATAGAGGAAGGTTCAGGAACAGGGAGATCTAGTTTCTGACTCTGTATCACGCGCAAGAATCTTTTCTGCCCTTTTCCCCCTCCGGTTTTATGGCTTTGCTCTCTTTTTTCAGTCCCTTTAAAAACCAATTGGTGTGTAGCTGTTTAGGAAATGTAATCCCAGGCTTCCTCTTGATTTCTAGATAAGGCTAGGGTGCCTGTGTGCTGTCATGTGATTCATTGTACCCAGAGGCTGTGAGCCAGCAGGTCTCACTGGAGATCTGGGTTCAATTCCGCCTTTGTGTGTCCAGATGGTACACTCTGTGCAGGGACTGTCTCTCGCTCTGCACCCAGCACAATGGGTCCCTGGCTGGGGCTGCCAAGGGTTCTGTGTGCCCCCTATCCTCATTCCACCCCCCCTACCAGGGGTTATGTGTGTCCCCCCATCTCCCTTACCAGGGTTCCCATTCTGTCCCCATGCCAGAGGCCCTATGTGCCCCTTCTTTCCCTTCCCCCCAACACCTAGGGTCCCCCAATCTCTCACCATGGTGGTGAGACCAGCCTCTCATTGTGCTAGGCATGAGCAAACATCTTCCACTGTTCCCCTACCCAGGGGTGAATTTTTCCCCTGGCAAGAAGTCAGGGTACCAGAAAGATTTATGCCCTGGCTCTTCACAGAGGAGTGGGCCGTGTCCCTCTTACTGTTCACTGGTCCCAGGGAGGGTGAGAGAGAGAACATTCTGGTGCTTTTTAGGCACCACAAAGACCAACTTTCTCACTCTTTCAGAAGAAGCTCAAGAGCAAATATTTCAGCCAGAAACTGGACGCTGCCGTGAAGATGGCGAAGGAAGCCGAGCAGATCAGCATTCAGGTATGAACGGCCATCGTGCTGCTGGGGCATCCCAGGCACCTGCCAGCCTTCCAGCTGTCTGAACATCTTTGCGGGTTTCCCAGTGAGCCCCGCTGGCATCACGGGAGAATGCTTGCTTCTTCCCCTTTGTATCTGGGGTCCAGTGAGGGTCATCTTCACTGCGTGGTTAACTCGTGTTACATAGCTCAAGTGCTCCCATTAACCTGACCTTGTCCACATACACAAACCAATCGCTCATCTTCTATGGGGCTAGTAATTTCTGTGTGGCTGGGATATAGGCTGATGCCTGAGTGAGAGGGAACTTGGAATAAGGACTCCTGGGTTCTATCCTTGGCTCTGGGAGGGGGGTCTGATGAGTTAGAGCTGGGGAGGGGGCAAGCTGGGAGGCAGGACTCCTGGGTTCTCCCCCTGGCTCTGGGGGGGGGACTACACTTTAGTGATTAAAGAAAGGGGGGCTGGGAGTCAGAACTCCTGGGTTGTATCCCCAGCTCTAGTTGGGGAGTGAGCTCTAGTGGTTAGAAAAGGGGTGGCTGGGAGTCAGGACTCCTGGTTTCTCCTCCCTGTTATTCCTCCTTCTGTGACCTTGGGCAAGCATCTTGTGATTTAGTTAACTTGTTTCCCTCAGGGGGGGTATTGTGAAGGTTACTCATACAGTGGTTGTAAGATACTGTGAGATGAGGAGGCGTGGGGTTGTCTACACAAGGAGTTATTCCTGATTAACTATTCCTGATTAACTCCACATGTAAACACTCTTGTTCTGGAAGAATGCCTTATTCAGAATTTGGTAGTGGTTTTTTATGACTAAGGGAGCCTTTTCCTGGTCCCTTGTCCACACGGTGTTTATTGAACACCTAGACATCTTCTTGGAGCAGTGGGTCTTGTTTGGGGTTCTCTGTTTGCTGTCCCTCATGTTAACCGTGTGGCCTTTGCCCCACCCCTGTTTGCTTATTTGAAGCTAAGTCCTTAGTTAAATCCTGGTCCTGATGGTTTGACCCCTCACTCCTCCAACGGGGCAGTCACTTGGTGGGCTCCACCCACCTCTCCCAGGATTTGGGTAGAGCAGCAGCTCCGTTAATGATGTCTCTTTTTTCCTCCCCTCCATCAGGGAAGAGTGACCAAATTTGGGTTCATCAGTCGATACGGCGAGGGAGGTCATGACGACTTGGAAGGTATCGTGCTGTAGCCTTGAGCTTCCCCCTCAATATCCCACAGGTCAAATTGCAAATGCCGAAGAATTTCACCCACATCCTGCTGTATTGACGCTGCTAACTTGTGCTGGACTAAAGCATCTTCCAGTCTGGAGCGGAAGAGAGGAAGTAGTGGAGAATCCACCCCTACCCTTGGGAATTTGTTCCAATAGTTAATCATCCACACTGAAAAATTGGTGCCTTATTTGTAATTTGAATGTGTCTGGCTCTAGCTTCTAGCCGCTGATTCTTTTCTGCCTTTCTCTGCTAGATTAAAGAGCCCTTTAGTAGCCAGTATTTTCTCCCTGGAAAAGTACTTGCACATCATGATTGAGTCACCTCTTTCCATCTTCTTTGTATAAAATAAACTGATCAAGCTTCCTTAAGTCTCTTACTTTCAGGCATTTTTTCCAGCCCTCAAATCGTTTCTATATCTCTTCTCTGCACCCTCTCCAGTCTTTCAACATCCTTATTATGGTTATCTTGTCTGACCTCCTGTATAACACAGGCCACAGAAATGCAATCATTCCTTTTTTGTTATTTAAACTGTAAGCTATTCCAGGCAGGGGACTGTGCTATTGTCAGTGAACTAATTTAAAAATAAGAGTAATTACAGTCACTGGTTTCTATCTAGCACTAGGTAAGGAGAGCCTGAAAACTGGGTTCAGTGCTCCCGTCTCAGAGGGGTTTAGGACGCAGTTTTAATGAAAATCCCAACCTTCACTGGTTAGAGTCCCAGCTACCCAGCTTGTGTGGTTGTCCTGTAGCATGATTTTCATTCAAAGGAAACATTACTGAAGTTCATTTGCCTGTGTTTTAAAGGAACTCTGATTAGATGATCAAAGTGATCCCTTCTGGCCTTAGAATTTATGAAGCCCTCCCATTTTATGACGGGAAAACTGAGGCACAGAGAGATTGTGTGATTTGCCACACAAAGGCTGTGGCACAGCAAAGAACTGAAGGAAGGAGAAACTAGCAGGAGGTGTGACCCTTTGGCCAAAAAAGCATAATCTGATTCTTGGATGTATAAATGGGAATCTCAAGAAGCGGCAGGGAGGTTTTATTCCCTGTGTATTTGGCACTGGTGTGATGGCTGCTGGAATACTGAGTCCAGTTCTGGTGTTCACAAATGAAGATAAATTAGAGAGGAGTCAGAAAAGAGCCATGAGAATGATTCAAGGACTGGAAAACCTGCCTTACAGTGAGAGACTCCATGGGCTGAATCTATTTATCTTAACAAAGAGAAGGGGAAGGGGTGACTTGATCTCAGCCTAGAAGTACCAGCAGAACTGAAATTTGATAATGGGCTTTTCAGTCTATCATACAAAGGTAAACAAGATATAATGGCTGGCAGTTGAAGCTCGACAAATTCAGACCGCAAATAAAGTGCAGTTTTTTAGTGGTGATTAACCATTGGGACAATTTACCAAGGGCTGTGGTAGATTCTCCATCACCAGAAATTTTTAAATCAAGATGGAATGTTTTTCTGAAAGATCTGCTGTAGTCCAGCCTGGAATTAATTCAGAGAAGTCCCACAGCCTGTGTTTTACAGGAGGTTAGACTACATGGCCACAACAGTCCCCTCTGGCCATAATCTACAACACAGGGAGTATATGCAACATATGAAAGCAAGGCAACAGCAAAAGAAGAACAGTGAACTCTTTTTGTTCTGTGTCTGTACAGCACCTAGCACAATGGCCTCTTGGTCTGTGACTACCACATAAATACTGATAATTAATCATGATCCATCTGCCAGGGTTTGATGCTAGAACTGTGTACGCTGGTTCAGATCTCCAGTAAGTTCATCATAAGGTGTTAAAACATGTGCCCTGGAGAGTGAGTTCTGGTTCTTGTCTTCTAGAGCTATTCAGCACAGCTTGTGAGCCGAGCGAGGAGAAGCAGTCCCATGAGGGATGTGAGAATATGGTAAGTCAAACGAGGGATGGGAGAAGATGGTTAAAAGAAGGGGGTTTGTTCTCTTGACTCTTCATTGATTCCGTCTCTCCCCCCACCCTTCATTACAAAAATGCCACGTAGTAAATGTACCAACAGCTACTGTCAATGCTTTCAGCTACCTCCGTGCCCACAAAGATTATTGGCCTGATAGCCTAGGCAATGCTCTGTCTATTTAGCCCTCAAACTGATAATAGATTATCATGCCAGAAGGGACCATTGTGATCATCTAGTCTGACCTCCTGTATAACCCAGGTCACAGAACTGAATTAATTCTCATAGTTCTTTTCTGATCTCTTTCCAATTGGTCAACACCCCATTAAAGTGTGGGCAGCAGAGCTGGACACAGCATCGCAATATAACAGATACATATATTCTCTTTCATCTCTGACTAGCCAGTACTTGTGTTCTAGGTTACGGCTGTGCTATCAACTTCACATTTCAAGGAGAAACCCTTTCTGAAAGGTTAGTGATACCCAGCTAGGTCTGCAGTGGCTTTAAACACCAGCTATTGCAGCCACATTGCAAGTAAGGGAAAGTAACAAGTTAAGAAGAGCTAGGGTGAGGTCTGTGATATTCAAATTAAAATTGCTTACTTTCCTACCATCCTGGCTTTCATGGGGCAGCAGGAATTAGGAATTTGGCTTTCAGTTGCTTTGTCCATATCAGCCAGGATGAAATTTGTGCCAACTTCAGAGAACTGACAGTTCCTTCCCGACCAACTCCATCACTTGTTCTTTTTGAGGGAGGCATGGTCTAGTGGGTTCTTCTCCTATCATGGCTACATGCTCGCAGAAGGCAGTCCAGTCACTTAGTTCACCTGTCACTAACATGTAAGCCATTCATCCCCAGAACCTAGGCAGTCCATGCTCACTGGCTTTTACTTGCTTGTAAATAAGAGAAATTATTGTCTTTGTTGGTGCAAGAAAACACAAGTCCAGCATTTGGGACTGAGGGCTGGTCCTTTTTGCGAACGAAGAGCAAGGGACAAGAGCCTGCATCCAAGAAACATTCAGCCTCAATTCCAAAAGGGGCCAGAGTTGGGAAACAGAAACCGGAGAATGGAAGGAATGACACTAAATGTAAGATCAAGTTACTCCACTTTGCTCAGGCCTAAATAGTGACTCTTCTTGCCAGAGAAGATCAATCCTAGGTCGTGAGTTTCAGTATGGCACCAGTGGCATCTGGTGGAAACTGATTGCTAGAGTCTCAGTTCCATTACTTCACACCATGGTTGACACCATGGCAACCTCAGCCAAGAGGCCAAGGATTGAATGGGCCTGCCTAGATATCAGAGTCCCCTTCCAGCCTCCGCAGGGAGCGATGTAAACACATTGGAGTAGGAGCAGTGCTAATCAGAGAAGCTGGGAATGGAGGACAGGGTTGATCACTTAATGATTACCTGTTCTATTCATTCCCCCTGAAGCACCTGGCATTGGCCACTGTCGGAAGACAGGAGATTGGGCTGGATGGACCATTGGTCTTACCCAGTATGGCCAGTCTAATGTTACGTAGTAATGGAGCCCATCACGGTCTTTAACAGATTTATCTTCACGGACTTTGTTGGGAAAGTTTGGAGAATCCCCGATCTATGAGACTATGTTGACTCATCACTTGATGAGGAGTGGAGGGTTTGTGGTTCTCTGGTATGATTCATTCTTCCTTTTCCCCGTTGGATTCTGAGGATTGCATTGGTGTCTCTTTTTTGCAGACCTTAAGAAAAAGTTCACCATTCCACGAAGCAACAGCTCAGGATCCAGCCAGCCCAAATCACCAGCAGGAGGCAGCAGAGTTAACTTGACGCCATCCTGCCGAGACAGCTTGAATCCAAAGCCAGTGGAGATGTTGCAGGTGAAAGACAATACCACCAGGAGCCACCCAAGAGCAAATGCCAGTGATGAGGTCTTTGAGGAATTGCAGGAAATGGTAGAGCTAGAGAAGGTCATGGAAGCACCTGGGAGCCAGGAAATGGAAATCTTAATCTCGGAGAAAAATGAATCCTCTGAAGATTTTACCCAGGTCTTGTTTGAAGAGTAGTCATTGAAATAACAAATTTGCCAAGGGGCAGCAGAACCGTGTTCCATCCCTGAAGGTGGTGGGGAAGAGAAAAATAGAAAGCTCTCAAGAAAAGTGGCCAGTATATGGGAAAAGAAGTTCAGTCTAGATTAAATTTGGTTTATGTTTGATGAAGATCTGAGCCCGTTGGGACAGCAAATGTGGATTTTAACATCCAACTCTGGCTATTAAGGTTTCCCTTTTCCCCTTCTGAATTATTCATCTGTAAAGCAAAAAAAGAGAGAGAGGGAAAAAATCCATAATAAGTGACTTGATCTGTTTCCTTAAAACTTAGGTATTCAGTTTGGTTAATTTCTGCAAGCCTCATGCAGTTTGTTGTTTCCTTCGATCACATTTGCAACAAGTGATTGATTTTTAAAAAAAACAAACAAACCAGTTTTTGATCCCTCCAAGGCTTGGTTGATGAGTTTGGTTGATGGGCCCAGGTACTTAGCTGGTATATGCTGGTGTCACTTCAGCATTTTCAAGGGAATTACACTGATTTACATCAGCTACACATCCAGCCCTGAATATAAATTGCTGCTTTTATTTTTAAAAGTTGTACCATCAAGGCTGAGATTTCCAAAGTCCCTTGATGAATACTGGTGGTGAAATTGAGAGGAATCCAGGTTTGGCAGCTTTGAAGGCAATTGGCATCAGAGATCTTGATTTAGATTCCCATGTTGCTGTTCTATCATCTGTTACGTTCTAACTGTCTTGCAAACCTGTCCGCATGCTGCTTTAGCCCATGCACAAAGGGTAGGTATCTGAGATACAAGACCCTGATACCTGGACTTCCTAGTTGCTAGTGTTGTGTTTAACCAGTTACTGGATTTGTGGTTTTATGTTTATCTGTTACAAACTTGTAAAAAGACTGGCTTGTATTATTCCACCAGGGCAACATTTGCCCTGTGGAAAGAACCAATCCTCTGAAGGCATAAGTGGGTGTAAATAGACCTTATCCAGAGGGATAACTTTCACTCAGAGCATTTAGCCCAGTTAAGGGTTGAATAAGGATGACAACTAGGCCCTAAGGAGTTTATGGCTGTGATGGCATCAGGTGAAACACTAATTTACAAGTGCGTTCTGTAACAGGTTATATGTTAATAAAATCCTGCAGATTCTATTAAGTCGGGCGTTTTTTGTTACCTAGTTGTACACAAGCTAAAGTGTGATAAAAAGCCAATTCTTGGTTCATTACAGTGTCTTTAACTCTATTGTTTTTATTGTTGCATCACGATGAATTGGTTTTCCGCACCCACACACCCCAATTGCAGTAGCTTGCTTAATTAATGACTTGGACATGACATAAGCACCGACAGATATTTGAAATGTATTAAGGGGTGTCATAGGGGCCTGGGAACCCTCCAGACTGAATCTAGAATCTTTGCTAGAATGTGCAGATATGATTCAGCAAATGTTTTCTGATTATTCTTTGAAACTCGACACCCTTAGTTAGGTTCCTAATACAACAAACCTTTGATTGCCTGGATTTTTTGCCAGTGTGAATTTTATCCTGGGCATCTTAGTTTTAAGATGGTAGAATACTGAAGAACTGGATGATATTTTACTCTAGCAAGCTGAGATGATGATAAATCTACCGGAGCAGATCCCCAGCTAGTGTAAACGGATGTCAGACTAGAGGTTGTTAGAGAATGATCATCCTTTCACGTTTATATTGTCGAAGTCTCTCGAGCACATTGTGCTAGGTGCATTGAGAACACTTAAACAGCAATCCCTGCCCTGACAAGCGCACTGTATAGAAGAGCACTGCTCATCACACTGCCCAATAGTAGCTTATTGTTTCCTTGTGTCTGGCTGTCTCCCCCCTGTTGTCTTAGACTTAACCGGTCAGCTTGTTGGGGCAGGGACCATCTTTATGTTCTCTAGTGCCTAGCACATGAAGTCATTTCTTAGCCAGTCAGGAGCAACCACGACCATGCTTGTGGCGCTCATGGTGTCACAGGTTTCTGGGTGCTTTATGGCAGGGGTGAGTTTTGAGGAGCAAAGTCAACCAGAGGCACTTGGGAGATAAATTAGCCTAAGTCAGGTTGAAAGCGTATGAAAAGGGAAGGGGATAATGATGGATCAAAGGACCCTGTAAAGAAGCAGACCAGCAAAAATCTAAGGCTTAACGCTGCTTTGTTGAAACATCCCAGAGAAACAAAGTAGAACCAAGCAGTGGCCTTCTGGGTCTTCTACCCTAACATCAGATATCGTCAAACCCCAGGGGCTGCAGGGTTCTCTCATTGAGTCATAGAAGGGTGTAAACTTCAGAGGAGTGACCCCGATTTACATCAGTTCCTGATTGAGCCCGAGATGGAAAAGCCCCATGTTGGTAGATTCTCTATCATCCATCTATGTTGGCTGGGGCAGTGTCAATTCTTATGACATTTTGCCTCCTTTTAAACGTCTCAAGTCATCAGAATTGAACCAGTTCTTTGGGGAGAATGCTCCTGAGTCTACAGGTCTGACACCGTATCTCTGAATGGCAACAATTCTTGAGAACAACGTCTCAGCAGCTCTAGATGGTAGGTATTTATTTTTTTATTATGATTTAGTATGATGGTTGCAACCCAGGATCCCAACCAGAATTGGGGCCCCCATTGTGCCAGGCGCTGCATGGACCCTTTCCCCCAACCGAGATCAGGGCCTCCATTGAGCTAGGTGCTTTTCCTGAAGCTCTCACAGTCTGAATAGACAGAGGCACAGAGAAAGGAAATGACTTGCCCAAAGTCACACCACAACTGAGCGGCAGAGCCAGGGGGTAGCAGAAAAGAAGCAAGTTGCACCATTCCACTGTAGAGAAGTGAAAATCTACCCCCTTTCCCAGGCACCTCTCCTTCCAAGTGTTCAAAACGCTGCTCAAAATTGCCACTGCTCAGATGAGGCACCATCCCATATGTCCCCCCAACACAGTGCCCTGACTCATCCACCAGAGTGGGTCCAGAAACCCAGTTGCCTCCTTTCAGGCACTGGCATAACTGCTTTTAAAATGCCAGCACCACACAAGGCCGGCATTGTTGCCATGCCAGGAGCAGCCTTAGCAGCTACATCAGGCAGCAGTCGTAAAAAACCCAAACCATACAGGCCTTTTTCTTGACAATTTTAACGAGCAGAAAACTGGGAGTGAGAGAAACTCAGATTCCTGAGCTGAAGGGCAAATACACTGTAGAGTTCCCCACTCTCCTAACAGCTATTAGGTTTCATTTGCTAATGAGCTTGTGCCCTGTGAATTTTGATGTGCGTTTGTTGGGATTTAAGTGAGCAATGGTTAAAGTTTACCAGGTAGTTAAGATGCCTAAGGATCTGTATGAAAGAGGCACCTCTTTGGAGAAAGGAAGATTTCCGCTAAAAAGTAAACAGTGGAGATTAAATTCAGCGATTTTTAGGGCCAGGAGGGACCGTTTCTAGTCTGATACAGGACTAAAATCTCTTTTCCAGAAAGGCTCCCGGTCTGAATTTGAAGAGATCAAGAGATGAACGATGCACCCCTTCCCTTGGGAGTTTGTTCCTTTGGCTAATCATCTGCCCTGTTAAAAATGTATGTCTTATTTTGTATTTGAATTTCTTTGAACCAGTCACTGGTTCTTCTTCACGGTCTAATTGTCAATCCCATTGGATGCAAGTGTCTCAGGTGTCTGGTCAAGGGTGTCAAGCTAGTGCTTACGGAGTCTGACTATCTCATGCTAGGGTGATGCCTTTCTCTCTCTTCACAGCACCTTCTTGGCTCTGCCTGGGATATTGAATTGTACCCCAGCCAGAAGTGTGAGCCCAAGAGAGAAGGGAGAATGGCTGGAGGGATCCTTTTTAAAAATCATTGCAGAATTTTTGCTTGACCTACTTGGTTGCCCCACTCTTAGGAAGAGGCAGAGCCGTGGGGCAGGGCAGCTAATTTCAGTCCCAGCCCTGCTTCCCACAGCACTGCTCCATGGATCTGTGTAATAGGCAGCCTCCCTCCCTGTCCTTTTCCAGGAGCAGGTGTGTCTGTGGCTTGCAAAAATTTCAGATCCCAGCCCTGGCCCTGAGTGCAAAGTAACCCAAGGGCACTGCAGCTGAAAGCTGTATCTTGCTGGATGAAGAGTGATTTGATCTGATGGTGCCATTCAATGAAGGAGGGACAGGCACAATCCTCCTCAGCTGTGTGTGAGAAGCGGAGACTCTAGTGGAAATCCATGCATTTCCATGCCGGATACTGCCTGCAAAAGCTTCTCCACTCTGAACAGAGGCTGGGAGAAAATATGTAGGGGGAAGCCAAAGAGATCTTGCAGCTGCAGCAATGTCTCTGTCTTCTCACCCTCTGGCCCTAGCTGCTGGGGGTGGGGGTCAGATTAATATCGAATGGTTTAGGGTTGGGGGCTTGAATTTTTCAGTCCCGGAACTAAAAATCCGTCCCCCCCACACTTGTGGCTGTGGGCTCTGGTCAGTTTCGGAAAAGGAAATCAACAGACCCAGGGATCATGTAAGTAGATGGTGTCCCCTTTCTGATGTGGGGTTGGGTGGGAGAAGAAAATTTAGCCATCAGTTACTTTCAGGGAGAAAGACAAGCTTTCCCCTTCCCTGTGCTCCCCCAACAGAGGCAAACAAAGCGCATGTCAGCAGCAGGAAGAAAAGGGTGAATTTAATTCTCCTTCTTGAAAGGAAAGGCAGACGAGATCCCATGCTCCCCAGCCCCTCCCTGTGCAGCCTCCTCAGTTTGTAGGATTTAGCCTTGACTTACTGGGACTCGGATATCCCCATCCCAGACACACAAACCCAACTGCCTTTTTTTGTGTGGGAGTTTTAACTGCAGAGAGGGAGAGAGACGGGCTTTCTGAAATCCTGCCTTCCTTGCGGGGGATCAATCCACCGCAGGTTTGTGTGGCTGCCCTGTCCCCCCACCATGCTCTGTGGTGTTGAGGGACACGCTGTGGACTGGGAGCAGGTTTAAAAAAGCAGGGCCAAGTCTCCTGGTCTGAGGTGGGGCTAGAACCTGGGAACTGCTTCACAATATGAAGGGCTCTCGCATAGAACTGGGGCCACAGGAATGTAAAAAGTATTATCTTCCTCCTCCTTCTCCCTCCCCAGTGTAAATTGGGGGCGTGATGTTGAGGGGCAATATCAGGACGTGCCAACTTCCCAACCCCGCCACCCACCTGTCAGGGTGACCTTGGGCAAGTCTTTTCCCCTCCTTCATGCCTTTGTTTCCTTTTGATTTAGACTGTAGAACTCATCCCGGTAGGGACTGTCTCTGAATATGTGTCCTTCCAGCACAACGGAGGCCCCCTGGACTCCGTTGGGGCGTGTCTGTACATCACCAGACATAATGGAGGGCCCTGATCTCAGTCGGGGATAGAGGATCTGATCTCTGCAGCTCTGATGTCGGCGGAGACATCTCAGCTTTGCGGTAATTACAGTCACGTAAACATCTTTGGTCAGAGGGGTTCCCCCCCCGAGCCTCCATCCTTGAGCTCCGTCAAAACCTAGACATGGGAATGATTGGTTTGTTTTTGAAAAACCTCTGTTATCGGTGTGCAGCTGACGTCATTTCAGTTTCTCTCTGTTGGCTCATTGGTGTTTGTTTTTAATTTCACGTGGCCAAAGAGGCTCTGGTTTCATCTCCTGTCTCTCGCCAGCATTTTCATCTCCTGCTTCAGGTGGGGTTGAATTGCTGAGCAGGGAGCTGGGGGGGGAGGGGAGGGCAGACACGTCTAAGCACCATTATTTCCGTTCCAGCACCACCAAAAGGCCCAGATCGAAACTGGGACCCCCCCATTAGGTCAGGTGCTGAACAGATCACCCCCACCCCAAACCTAGATTGGGGCCCTGTGCCAGGCTGGGCACCGTGCAGAGCCCCCAGCTGAGGTTAGGGCCCACCATTGTGCCACGTGCTGCAGAGACGGCGAGGGGGAAAGTCCCTGCCGAAAGAGCTCAGCATCCGCACCGACAAAGATGCGATTACTCCCACTTTACCACTGGGGAAAGGGAGGCAGGAGTCGGCACGAATACCTTGGCCCTGCAGCGCTGCCTGGGCACTGTGCAACCTGAAGCATTCATAGGCCCAGGGGGTGTGAAGGGTGAACCAGAAAGGGTTTGGAGGGGGCCTTGGTGACTGTCTGTCTCCTCTGGGCTATATCTTGTTGCTTGCTAGGAAGTTTCAGCTTATCTTCTCCTGCACGCAGGGGCAAAGCGGCAGCCGATCCATGTGAAGATAGCCAGTGCTGGGATGACTGACCCCCGCCCCCACTTAAATGGGTCACTGGGCTTTTCCCCGCTGTCAGAGGCTCTGATCTGGTTGGGAAGGGGTCACTGTGTGGACTCTTTTCCCCTCTTGGAGGCGCCAGCTCCCCTGTGGACCCAGGGCACCAGGGAGGATTTGGAGACCCTTCTGTGGGTTGGCAGCCTAGGCCTCCAAAGCCCCCAGCTGAAATCTGAAGCTCAGGGGGCTTGCAAGGCAGTGGGGGGCTGCAGGTCAGGAGTAAGAGGTGCCAGCAGAGCTGGGGGGGGCTGTGGGTCAGGAGTGAGAGGTGCCAGGGGAGCGGAAGGGGGCTGCAGGTCAGGAGTGAGGGGTGGCGGCAGAGCTGGGGGGGCCCAGGGCCAGGCTAGCAGGGGCTGTAGGTCGGGAGCGTGGGGCACCGCTGAAGTCAGTCTGTGTCTCTGGCTGTAGATCTCCCGCAGGACATGCTGACGCTGCGGATTATCCAGATAAAGAGAACATATGGCAGAACCAAGGACTGGACCTTCGGTACTGGGGACCCTGCATCCCTGCTGTGCTGGGGGCAGATGGGACTTGTGTGGGGCTGGATGGAGGAGGGAGGCCCTGGCCATTCCCCTCCTCCCCGTATAACCAGCCGCCCTGCCCCAGAGGTAGCCACATCTCAGCGCTGAGCGAGGGGTCCCTGTACAACCAGCTGTCCCGCCCCTCTGCTCCCCTCCTTGGGGTGGGGATGGAACCCGGACGTCCTGACCCCGCTGTCCCCCGCAGGTTCCAGGCGATGCCCTCTGCCAGGTCGCCTGCCTGCTGATCAGCCTCGTCTCACTGCCACTTAGCCGGGGGCTGCCAACCCGCGTGAGGCACTGGAGCACGTGGCCCAGCAGATGAACGAAGCGCACTATGGCATCTGGGCGAGGCAGGGTGCACCTTAGGGGCGGGACCAGGGGCTGCAAGCCCCGCCTTCCCAGGGGCATGGCCACCCCATGCCTGACACTGACCTGCCTGTGACTTCTTCCTCTTGGGGGCATGGCTGGGACAGGGACAGGGACAGTCCCTAAACCCCTCCCCTCCCAGGAGGATGAGTGACATGGGTGGGGCTGGGGCCTCTCCTCCTTCGGGGGTGTCCCACAAGCACAGGCCTTGCCCCCCTTGCTCAGGCTCTGTTGCTCCTCCTCCTGGGGAAGGACCCAGAGAGCCAAGGAGGGTGGAGCCAAAGCCTTAGAGGGTGTGGCCAATCTCTTAAACCCCTCCCCCTTGGCTGAGGCCGAGAGGTGAGCCTGGCCTTGTGCCCCTCCCCTTCTGGGTGTGCCCATGTGATGGGGCCGTGAAGCTCCTCCCCTCTAGCAGGAGGAAGGGAGGGGTGGGCCTGCATCCATTAAGCCCCTCCCCCAGGGGGCCAAACAGGCTGAGGGGGCCTCTCTTTAACGCCATCCCTGGGGGGAGGGGCTACACTGAGGGGGTGGGGCCTGTGCACATAGGCTCCTCCCCAGGGATGGGGCAAAGAGCTGATGCCCTTCCCTGCAGCCCAGGGTGCCAGAACCATCACACGCTCCCCCCCCCCCCGGGGACGATAGTTCAGGAGAACCTGAGGCTGGGGCATGCTAGGGCCCAGTCGGGAGGGGGGGCCCCTGGAAATAGACACAGGCGGTCACAGCATCCGTGTTTATTGAGCTTTCTGCTTCGGGGGGGAGGGGGGTCATCTGCCACGCTCGTCCCGCCCCGAGGGACCCCCCCAGCCTAGGGCAGGGGGAAGTGAGGCTCACGGCTGGGACGGGACTACGTCTGATGGGGCGCCAGGTGCCCGGGCCCAGTAGCTCTGACGATGGGCATGGCAACTCGGGGGGGG
>ML675649.1:49177369-49192077 GCA_007922155.1 Mesoclemmys tuberculata | reverse complement strand
GGTACCAGGGTGGGGGACGACCCGGCCTAGGGGGTGCTGTGACTCCGGCAGCTTGGCTGGGGGGGCAGAGATGGGGCAGGGGGGGCTGGTAATGGTGTAGGGGGCTTGCTGGGAGTGGGGATGGGGTTGGGGGCTGGCTGGGGGCCAGGAATGGGGCAGGGGTTGGCTGGGGTGCAGAGGTGGGGCTGGGGAGCCGTTAATGGGGCTGGAGGGCTGGCTGGGCGGCCAGGGGTCCTGGCTGGAGGGGCAGGGAGTGGGGCAGAGGGCTGGTTGGGGGGAAAGGAATGGGACAAAGGGGCTGGGTGGGGATGGGGCAGGTAAAGGGGCAGCAAATGGGGCAGCGGGTTGGCTGGGGGGTGGGGTTGGGGCAGAGAGTGGCTGGGGGGCAGAGATGGGGCTGGAGGGCTGGCTGGGGGGTTGGTAATGGGGCAGGGGGGCTGGCTGCAGGGCAGGGAATGGAGCAGGGAGCTGTCTGGGGGGTGGGATGGGGCAGGTAATGGGGCAGGGGGGGAAGAAAATGGGGCAGGGGCTGGCTGGGAGGCCAGGGGGGCTGGCTGGGAGGGCAGGGAATGGGTCGGGGGGCTGGCTGGGGAGGATGGGTCGGGGGTGGCTGGGGGGGCAGCGATGGGGCTGGGGGGCTGGCTGGGGGACAGGGAATGGGGCAGGGGGCTGGTGGGGGGGGCCAGTAACAGGGAAGGGGGGCAGGTAAGGAGGCAGGGGGGCTGGCTGGAGGGGCTGGTAAGGCGCTGGCTGGGTGGCACTTTCAGGCTCCGTGTTGCCAAATGGAGGGGCCGAGGGAGGTGCTGTTTCCGGCCGTCACCCCCTTCGCCTGTCCGCGGCTGGCCCCGAGGGCAGAGATGCGCCCAGCTCTGGAGTGGGGCGGGCGGTGATGCGGGGCCCCCTGGGCCGGAGCTGAGGTGTGCCCTGCTCTGTGGCGTTCAGGGGGCATTTGGCGCCCCACCCTCCGGGCTGTCCGAGCAGCAGGTTTGTGGCCCTTCCATCGCGGCTCAGGTGGGGTAGTGTGAAGAGGGTGGAGCCAGAGGAAGGGGGGCGGGTTTCCCAGCAGACCCCACCCCCTGCAGGTGCCACCAAGTCTGGACTCTGCCTAGCGAAAGACAAACAGGGCTGAGGTCCGGCTGGCCTGGAGGCCCCAGGGGGCCCGGGTCATGGGGGGCACAAAGGGGATGCCCTCTCCCCACTGTGAGCACCAGCCCCACACCGTGGGGCACCAAAGTGGGCAGTGTCATCCAGACACACACCTGGCAGGGATGGATATTCCCTGAGCCTGGGAACGGGGGGACGGACACCCACCAGGCTCCCACCTCAAACTCCCCATAGATTTTCCCCTCCCCCATTCCCAAAGGTCCAGGGGTCCCCTGTGTAGTTTAGTGGAGCTCAGAGGATGGGGACACAAAGCAGGTGAACCGAGGGTCTTGGCAGTTTCTAGGCCCCCCCAAATCCCACCGTTACCCCGAAGTTCTTAGCTTTCATCCTGTGTGTGTGTGGCGGGGGGTCATCGAAACCGGCGTTGGGCCACACATGGGGTCCCAGAGAGAGAACCCAGGCGTCCTGGCTCCCAGCCCCTCCTGCTGTAACCCACCAGCCCCTTCCTCAGCTGGAGAGAGAACCCAGGCGTCCTGGGTCTCAGTAGGCGAGCCCGGCTCGGGGGTTGGGGGGGGGGAATGCAACAGCTACAATTCTCCATGGCCGCTGCAGCGTGGGCCCCGGTGGCCAGCCAGACTATGCCCCGCCTCCCTGCCCACCTGCAGCATTCACACAGGGTCCCCACCCCGACCACCACCGTGGGGCTGGCGCGTCCTAGACCGGCCAGGCCCCGTGCCCAATCCCCGCCCGCCCTCGGCAGAGAGGAGTGAGACACGGTCGTGTTTCCATCTTAACTTAATATCAAATATAGACTCTGTGGCCATGACCCCTGGGCTCCCCACGCCAGCCCCTCTGAGCCTTGGCCCCTGGTGCCCTGTCCAGCCGGGTGGGAGACGCTCACGGGCCGGGGTTTGCCGGCCGCCCGCGACCCAGCAGCGCCTGCTGCGAGGCCGTGTCCCCTGCTCCAGGGGCGCCGAGATGCGGCTAGCTCTGGGGTGGGGCAGCTGCTTACATGGGGACCCCTCGCCAGGCGCTGAGATATGGCCACTTCTAGGGCCAGACAGCCGGTTATCCAGGGACCCCTTGCTCAGTGCTTAGATGCGGCCACCTCTGGGGTGGGACGGCCAGTTATCCGGGACCCCTCGCCCGGCCCAGCGGTCCATTGCTGGGCTCGTTCCGGGGGTTCTCAGGTGGATCCAGTCGCTCAGGGCCTGGCTTGGCAGTGGGACGACAGGCCCAGACCCTGATGAACGGGCGACCCGCGTCCCTCCTTTTCCAGCCAATTTCACTGCGCTGCTGTCCCAGGCTGGGGCCTGGCCGTGACTGATGGACAGCTGTCAGTCATTTGTTTCTGCTCTCCGCTGGGGTGATTGGCGGCTGTCAGTCACCCATCCAGGCTTGAAAACCCCCCCTGCCCGTAGGAGCAGGTGTTCGTCCGGCCCTGATTGACAGCTCTCAATCACCTGGCGAGGTCCCAGAGGTGGCTCCAGTCCAAAGTCAGGGATGGGGGTGGGGCCAATGATTGGCACCTGTCAATCATCCGCCACCAGGACGATTCCGGGGTGGGAGGGGCACGGAGTGCTGTGGTGGGCGGGACCGGCGGGAGCCCCTCACCCGGCGTCCGTCCGGCAGGCATCCGTCAGGAACAGCTTCACCCTCCCCCGCAGGAAGTTGGAGTGGACGCTGAGGAGTTTGGGCAGGGTCCGGACACTGAGAGTGGGAGGCGGGGACGGGGGCGGGGCCAGCTCCACCTGAGGGAAAGGGAGTGTGGTCAGTGTGCGGGGCCTAAGGGGGCATCAATCCCACATGCTCACCCCTCTGTCACCTGTCCCCCACGCCCCTCTGTCTGTCTGTCCGTCTATCCCCATTGCCCCTCCACCTGTCCGTCTAGCCCCGCCACACCCCTCTGTCCGTCTGTCCATCCGTCTATTGACCCATGCTGCCCCGTCTGTTCGTCTATCCCCCATGCCCGTCCATCTGTCTCTGTATCCCTGCTGCACCCGTCCATCCGCACACCTGTCCCCCCATACCTCTCCATCCATCCATCCATCCATCTCCCCATGCCCTCTGTCTGTCCGTCCATCTACCCCCAGCGCTGGCCGGCCTGGCCCTGGGGCTCCTCACCTGGGCGTCGTGGCTGCGCAGGAGCTGGCTGACGCTGCGCAGGTTGCTGTAGGTGCGGCCGAGCTGCTGGGCCAGGGATGGGTCGGGCAGCAGGTCCCGCGCCCGGAGCAGGGCGGCCGAGAGCAGGGCCTGCCCCCCCCACACCTCCGCTGCCTGCGTCTGCTTCTGGGGGGGGAGGCAAGTGTCAGGAGCACGTCCCGGCCAGCACTGCCCGGATCGGGTCCATGGGGTCCTCCGCCCCCCTACCCCTGATTGGACCCACAGATCAACCCCCTCGGCCCCGATCAGACTTACGTCCATTTTCTTCCACTCGTTAAAATTAACCTTTGTGTCGGGCACCACAAGAACTTCAGTGAAGTTGCAAAAATTTGTGCAGTCGCCCTGTAAAGAGACACGCCGGACTGAGACACGGCTGGTCATCCAGGGCCTGGCCCGGCACCGTGATGTGCCCAGCTCTGGGGCGGGGTGGCTGGTTATCTGGGGACCCCTCGCCCAGCGCCAAGAGCCACCCACCTCTGGGACAGAGTGGCTGGTTATCCGGGGACCCCTCACTCGGTGCTGAGATGCGGCCAGCTCTGGGGCGGGGTGGCCAGCTATCCAGGGAGCCCGGGCCTGGCACCGGGCTCGGACGCGGTCGGGGACATACCATGGCGAGCTCAGCGTCTCTGGCCTCCTTGATGAATTTCTCCATGACTCTGGCATCGCAGACAGGGCGCAGTGGGGTGGGGTGCGTCAGCACAGCGAGTCCCAGCAGCAACAACATCGACGTGCAGCGCCCTGGTGGGGGTGGAGGTTTGTGAGACAGAGGGACTCTCCCTCCATCGAACCCCCCCACACCTTTCTGTGTGCGCTCCCCCCTACCCCCCCATTCCCGTTAATGTGTGCGTGGACAGGCGCCTACTAACTCCACCAGCTCACGGCGGAAAATCCCACGCCTCAGCTCATCTGCGGGGCCGGGGCCGTCAATTGAGGCCCCCCAGAACCACTGAGCATGCAATTTCCCTACGAAATGCCTCATCACCCTCCAGCGCTCAATTTGGAGCCCAACCCGCAGCCCGCACCTGGAGAGGCCCCATTGGCTTTCACCCCAATGGGATTTTCCTCTCTCCGAGAGGCGGTGACGTACAGCTGCCAGCCCGCCCCGGCGTCCAGGCCAGTTCCCAGCCACCCGTGACCTGCGCTGCCTGCTCAGTGAGTCCTTCTGTGCGCCGCAGCTTTTGGGCGCCGGCATATGAATTGTGGCTGTGCCTCCGGGATGACCCCTGGTCGAGGCCGATCAAACCCAGTGCTTTTCCGGAGCGATTTTTGACCTTCCTCTTCCGACCTCCCTCAGGCCTGCCTCTCAGTCCCAGATCTCCCGGCTCGGTGCGGTCGACCTGCCTCTTGTGTCCCCCCCAGGAGCCCTCGTTGGGTTCGTAGCTTGGATTTCTGCCACTGTCGTCCATCCTTAGCCTGAGGCGGGGACCTGGCTCAGTTGCTAGGCTCAGCCCTCGAGAGCGAGAGGGATTTTAGCAATGGCGAAGGAGCCGAGCAGCCGTCTTGGCATGGATTTCCCACCCACGGGAGGTCAGGTCGAAGTGGCGACTTTCCTCCCCTCTCCTGTGCCTGGTTCCCTGTGTTTTTCCAGCCCACGTGGCGGGCAGGAGACAGGACAGCTCCCCGCACGATTTCCCGTCTGAATCCCAGGTCGGCTCATTCTGCAGTGAAGTCGGGGCGGCGAAGGCTGGTGGTGGGTGGTAGCTTTGAAAGGCTCCGGCACCACCGGGCCCCCGTCTGAACTAGAGCTGACCCATCCGTCCAGCGTGGCTCTGTAACATGCCAGCAACAGAGAATCCCCCTTGCTCAATTCCTGTCCCCATGAAAAATTGACACCTTGTTCCCGGCCCATCTTTGTCCGGCGTCAGTGCCCCACCATTGGCTTGAGGGATGGATCCAGCCCGCCTGTCTCCGTATCCTCTTCATCCCTCACCACTCACAGCTCAGCCCTTTGTCCTCCGAGCTGGGCCCTGCCTAGTTCATGCCCCCCACAGCCACTTTCGGGGCCCTGCCTTGATCTGAGTCGGTTTCGGCCGGTTCCCTAACGGTTCTGTTTACTCCACCCAGACGACAACCCCCTCATGTCTCTTAATCCATCCCAAGAGCAAACATGTTTCCTCCCTGGGCAGCCATGGGGGAAACTGAGGCATGGGTCAGCCTGACAAAACATTTCTGCTGCATCACAGAAGTGAACCGAGCTCATCCCCGGAAGGGGCGTGTCCTTAAAAACTTCCAGTACTGGGGATTTCACACCCTCCCTCAGCAGCCAAGCTCTTTTTCGCACTAGGGAGTTTTCCCACATCTCCCACCTCCATTTCCCGCCCTCTGGAAAGGAGCCGGCTCCTTCCCGTCCGACCCCAGCCTCTTTATAACAACCTTTCCCCGCTGATCAGCCCCCCACAGCTGTCCCTTCTCTAGCAGGCCTGAGTCTTTCAACCTTTCCTCGCCAGTTGTGGTGCCTAAACCACGGATCTTTTCCCCTTTTCTCCAAGGGTCTCTCCCTGCAGCCTTGTTCCTGGGCAGAGCTGCTCCGAATGGATGGGCCTTTGTAACGAAGCGGCCGTGGGGTGGGTGGCCTCGTGTGGGCCAGGAGCGGCGTCCAGCAACGCGAGAAGGGCACCAGTGGCAGATTTGCACTGTGGGAGAACTCGGCCGCTTTCACACCAAGCGCATGGTGCTTTTCCAGCCTCTTCCTGGCCACGATTCCCCTCCGCCCCCGGATCTTTCCTCTGCTCATGGGACCCGAGGCGTGGGAAGCTGGCTCGCCTGGTCTCGCTGTCCTGGCATGCGGAGGAAAGCGCTGCCGGAGTCGGGCCAAGAGTCCTTCGCCCTCCATCAGCCGCACCTGTCTCCCCACCAAGGCGTTCAATCGTCCCTGGCAGCTTGGCTGGAACGAACCCAGAGCATCGCCACTCGGTGCTTGGGGCCTGGCTCTTCGGCCATTCCTGGCTGCTCCAACGGGAGCCTCCCGCACCGGGCATGAGACGAAACTGTGGAGCCAAATTGTGTGCCCCAGAGGCTGTCCCCATAGCCTTCCTGCTCCTGCTACTGCTCAGCCATGGGGCACAGCCCAGGGTAGGACCCAGCAGGGACAAAACCTGGTATATGGTTCTTGCTCCTCTCTAGCCGCATCGCTCATCAGCCGTCCCCTCTGGCCACCCCCACACACGGCCCCCCATCCAACCCCACAGCCACCCCCACACACCCCCTCTGTGCGCTGCAGAGACACTCTCGCGGGTGGCCACGTGGGGGAATTTACAACATTTAGGGCCACGCTGGGTTAATCCGGGTGCCTGGGTTCTCTCCCCAGCTCTGGGAGGGGAGTGGGGTCTGGTGGGTCAGAGAGGGGGGCTGGGAGCCAGGACTGCTGGGTTCTTTCCCCAGCTCTGCCACTGGGTCAGTTACAGTTGCCTTGGAGCCCAGTCCCCAGCCCCAGCCACATCAGTCCTTGAGCCCCAGGAACTGGGCATGGGGCCGTCCCCCTCTAGGGGGCGCTGGCTGGGTGCGGGTGGTGGTGGGATGTGGGACCTTCCCCCATTTTCCCGTCTCTGGCGGGGTTGGGGGTGCAGCTTTAGGTCACCTCCTGCGCATCAACCCCCCCTGCCCCTCTCCCTCGCAGCGGAACGGGACCCAGGTGTCCGGCGCTCCCGCCAGGCTCCCCCTTCCGTCCACGTGGGCTACTCACCAGGTCTCCCCATAGCCTCGCTGCATTGCCTCACGGCCTAGCGGGGCCCATGGGCTCCCATCCACGCAGCCCGTCCTCCCGCCACTGACGAGGGCTGCAGGACCCCCACAGCCCCCGGCTAGTCCGGCGGGGGCATCCCCAGCCCAGATCTGGGCGCCCCCGTTGGCTCCCGGCTCTCTGCACCCTCCTGGACAGCCGCGCAGCTCTGGCCTGCGGAGCTGGGAGTTAATGTTTGATCCGAACTCTGCTTCCTGAGGTCGCGGGGGCCTGGGCGTCCGGCTGCAGGAATGTGCCGGGGCTGTGCGGGGAGCTGGGCGCTTTAGAGCCTGGGGGGGGGCAGGAAGTCGGGGGGTTTCCTCAGGCGCACGCCGGGGGCAGCATCTTTGAGGAAAAAGCCACGGGGGCCAGCGCACGTCGGCTCCTGGACGCCCGCCATGCGGGCGCCGCAGGTCAGCGGGGCAAGGCTACGCCCCAGCTGGTGACCTCCCTGCCCCATCGAGGATGGGGCCGGAGCCCCCCTGGCAAGCCAGGCGGAGTGACAGCCACTGATTCAGCCAGGCACTGAGTCCAGGGCGCATGCTGGGTGCAGGACATAGGATGTGGTTTGCCAGAGCGGGGATGGAACCCAGGTGTCCTGGCTTCCAGCCCCCTCCCCACACAGAACTTGGAACCCAGGAGAGTGGGTTAGGTGGGGGAGGGCCGGGAGCCAGGACGCCTGGGTTCTCTCCCCAGCTCTGGGAAGGCAGGCGGGGGTGGGGCTGGGTGCCCTGCAGTGAGGGGGCTGCTCTCCCGCTATCTCTGCCGTTGCTGGCAGATGCCCCTGGCACCGGCTCCTTGTTCCCAGCTTTGGGGCATGTGAAAACACAACCCTGAAGAGCTGCCGAGCAGCCTCTGGCACAAACCCCTGCCTGGCTGAAGGCGGGGCTGCGAGTCTGGAGTGAGGGGCACTGGGGGGGCCCAAGCTGGGCTACCAGGGGGCTGCAGGTCAGGAATGAGGGGCACTGGCAGAGCCAGGGGCACAGGGACGCCTATAGATCTTAAAATCATTGGCCTCTTGGGTTCTCTCCTCGGGTCTGGGAGGGGGGTCTGGTGGCTCAGAGATGGGGTGGGAGCCAGGACGCCTGGGTTCTCTCCCTGGCATTGGGAGGGGGTAGTGTCTGGTGGGTCAGAGGCAGGGGGGCTAGAGCCAGGACGCCTGGGTTCGTCACCACGTGCTGTCGAGCGCTCCTAAACTCCCAGGCCCTGGTTGAAGATGACCTGGATACGAACACGTAGGCCGGGGCTGGGGGTCCCTGTAGGGGCTGATCTCCAGCTGTCCCTGCCCAAGGGAGCATCTCTGAGCTGGGCTCCGAGCAGCCAGCCTGCGGTGGCGTCGGGCTGCCTGGAGCTACTGCAGGGGCCGGCCGCTTCATTTTCCATCGTCCCCGGGCAGGAGGAAGCCACTAACAATGGGAACGTGCTGGTCGGAGAGACTCTGACGCTGGCCAGTGGCTCCAGCCGTCTGTCACCCTGACGGGGCGCGTGAACTCTCGCCTGGCGCTGAGATGCATCCATCTCTGGGGTGGGGCATCTGGTTATATGGGGACCCCTCAACCAGTGCTGAGATGCAGCCACAGCGGGGTGGGGGGGACGGCTGTGTAACAGGCACAGATGTGTGCCTAACAGCTTAAGACAGGATGGGAAATTCCCCGTAGGGTGGG
Source organism: Mesoclemmys tuberculata (assembly GCA_007922155.1). Taxonomy (NCBI): domain Eukaryota; kingdom Metazoa; phylum Chordata; order Testudines; family Chelidae; genus Mesoclemmys; species Mesoclemmys tuberculata. Next base: position 49,183,428 of record ML675649.1, on the reverse strand, counting down.
GATGACCGGGGATGCTCTGAGGCACGATAGAGCCTGGTGTGGGAATGGCGTGGAAGGGGTAAGCGCTCTCTATGGAGCCCCCCCCCCAGTTTAGCTTCCTACATCCCAGCACCCCCCATGCACCAGCCCTGACTGCCAGAGGGGCTGGGGAAGCAGCAATCCACAAATGGTGGTTGGGGTGGACCCACTGGACCCCTCCCCCAGCTGGGAAAGAACCCAGGAGTCCTGGCTCCCAGCCCCCCCGGCTCTAACCCACCAGCCCCCACTGCCATCCCAGAGCTGGGGAGAGAACCCAGGAGTCCTGGCTGGGTTTGTCTCAGGCTTGGGGGTGTCAGCTGGCAGGAGGTGGCACCCCTCCAGGCAGCGGTAGCCCCCCCCAGTTCCCTGGGAGGAGGCTGCTGGCCTGCGCTGGGCCTGGGCCAAGGATGAGAGGCTCTCATACGTGCTGGGCTGCAGGGAGCGATCGATCCCAGAGCCTTCGGCAAACACAGCCAGGCCCCCGGCGCCAGGGCTGGCCATGCACCCACTGGGGGGGGGGGGGGGGTGCAAAGGGCAAGCATGGGGCCAGGCAGGTTCCCGCTCTAGGGCTCCCAAGCCCTCAGGAGCCGGCACGCGCCCTGAGCCCTGTGGGCGGCCTGGCCTGGCGGGAGTCCTGACACAGGGCCCACGGCCCCACTTTGGCTGCCAACCCCGCCCTCCCCAGGCCGCTGAGAGGCTCCAGTGAGCAGACCCAGGGACAGACAGACAGAACCTGGCCAGCGCCAAGTGAGACTGGCACGTGCAGGCAGCAACCAGTGGGGCTGCGCTGGGAGCCAGGACGCCTGGATTCTCTCCCTGGCTCTGGGAGGGGAAGGTGGGGCTGGTGGAATGGAGCAGGTGTTTATCCAGGGACCCCTTTTCCAGCGCCGATATGTGGCCACCTCTGGGGCAGGGTGGCTGTTTATCCAGGGACCCCCCTCGCCCGGCGCTGAGATGTGTCCACCTCTGGGGCGGGGCGGCCAGTTCTACCCAGCTGCAGGCAGGAGAGCAGGGTTCACGCCCTGCCCCGGAGGGATATGGGGTTTCACGCCCCCAGGATCAGAGGCAACAAGGTCGGGGGTCAGCAGGAACCAGACCTCGGAAGGAAGAGCATGGTCCCCCCCTCACTCCCGCCCCCCCCCCCAGTGATGCCACATGGGGGCTCATCCCGTTCTGACACAGCGCCTGGGTGCTTTTATTGTTCCATCCAACAGTCAGGACACGAGCTGGGGATCTCTTTTCCCTGCCCCCCCCCAGCATCTCCAGCATCCCCTCCGTCTCCAGCATCCCCTCCGTCTTTTTTCCATCTGGGCTCCAGCGCAGGGAGGGGGGGCAGCAGATGGGAAGGAGTCCACAAGGGATTAAAGGTCAAGTCCACTCCCCCACACGTCTCCAGGCAGAGGGAAAGTCGAAGGCCCTGTCTCTCCCATCTCTCTGGCAGGGGAAAAAGGCCTCGTGCAGCCAGCCACAGATGCCCCGGCGGGGGCCAGCTCTGGGATGCTGCCGTGGGGCAGGCGGCTCTGGGGCTCACGGGGCCGGCACCCGGCACACCCGAATGTGGATGGCGGAGTTGTTGCGGGCTCGGGCAAGGGGTGGGTGGGCATCGTCGTCATCCTGCGGCTCCAGCCCGTCGGCCAGCTCCACGGTGGAGGTGTTGGCCTCGAGGCGCAGGGTGCCAGCGCCGCCCGCCTGCAGCTGCAGGGCGATGTTGATGGCCCTGTTGATGGCCAGGCCCAGGCCATGGATGCAGATCTCGGCGCAGCCCCCACCGGGGCCCAGCAGCTTCTGGCACCGGCTCAGCTGGGCCTTGAAATCCGTCTTCATGTTGACATAGACGTCGCCGCGCCGCCGGGGCAGCCGGGGAGGCAGACGCCGCCGCAGGGCCAGCTCCGCCGCCGGGGGTGCCGGCTCTGCCATGCCTCTGGTGGGAGGGGGAGAGGGGGTTCAGGTGCCTTCTGCCTGCCCCGGGGCCCCCCGGATCCTGCCTCCTGTGCCCCTCACCCACCCCTCAGCTTCCCAATCGCCCCCCCAGGGCCCCCGATCACTCCCCAACCCCCCACCACTCTCCCAGCCCCGATCACCCCCACCCTGATATCCCCTAGCTCCCCCGATCCCCCCAACCTTGACATCCCCCCACATCGCCAGCCCCACGAGGATACCGCTCCCCCACGGCGGCCCCCCCTCCACCGATCCCCCCCATCCTGGTGCCCACTTCATCCCCACCCCACTGAGCCCCCCCCATCGTTGCCCCACAGCCCGCGCTCCCTCCCTCACCTCCCGATGTCCCCAGCGCAGGCCGAACAGCCGCTTCCGTTTCCACTTCCGACTCCGCCTCTTCCCCGCTCCGGAGCGCGCCTGGATGGAACGTTCACACACCCGGTCGGGAGCGCGCCTGGATGGAACGTTCACACCCCCGGTCGGGAGCGCGCTTGGATGGAACGTTCACACACCCGGTCGGGAGCGCGCATGGAACGTTCCTACATACACCCCGCACACGCACATTGCCCCCACGGGAGCGCGCACGGCTGGTTAAAGGGGAGTCGGGGGGTTAGGGAAGATGCGTTGCGGGGTGTCAGTGGGTGATGGGGGGGCCCGGAGGAGGGAGGAGGAACTAAAGGGAGAATGCGGGGGGGGGCCTGCCCCCGGGAGGTTGGGGGAGATGGGTGCCCCAGAGGTTGGGGGAGGGGGGAACCTGGGGGCTAGGTGAGGGGGAGACCCTGAAGGAGTTGGGGGGGTGTCCATAGGTTAGGGTGAGATGTAGGAGGGGATTGAGGGATATGGGGGCCCCAAGGGGGCAAAGGGACTGAAGCCATTGCCCCACAGCCCCCCCCCCGACTATTTCACCCCCCAGGCCTGGGCAGCGTCTGTCTGTCTATCCTCCTCCCCCGTGGGAATTCCAGGGCTGGGGAGGGGGCTTGACATTCTTTCCACCCTATAAAGTATGTGTGTGTGGGGCAGTTTCCAACCCCCCACCCCCCAACTGATCCATCAGTTTATTTTTCCACCTGTTGATGCCTTTCCTTGTTCCCAGGAACCAAAGGTCACCTTGAACCCAGACCCATCCTCTGCTCCCCCCCAGTATCTCACAGAGACCCCCTGGGTTGAGGTTAATCCATAACTCAGAGATTTCAGGGGGAGAACCCAGGTGTCCTGGCTCCCAGCCCCCCCAGCACCGGTGCCCCAGGGGGAGAGCTTGGTGCCTCTCACAGGCTCCAGAGGCTGGGGGAGGGAGGGGTGCGGCTGCTCCCATGGGTTTGTTGTCGCAATAGCAGGGTGGGTCTGGGGAGGGGGGACAATTCTGGAGCCCCCACCCCCACCCCCCCGCCCTGGAGCTTTGCAAAACCAGACCCATCCAGGCAACAGCCCCCGACCCCCACTCACGCTAGACGGGAGTGGAGCAGGTGCCCTTGGCAGAGAATCTTAATGTCCGTCTATCAGTCTGTCCCCAGGCCAACAGACATTTGTCCTGTAAAAGATCTTCTGTTATCTCACCCGCCTCGTCTCTCTGGCACCCTGGGACCAACATGGGTACAACTGCCCACTGAATATCCAGAAACACCCTTCTGTCCGTCCATCTGTCCATCCCCCATACGCCTGTCCATCCACCCATCCCTGTACACACACATCTATCTATCCCACCACACCCTCTCTATCTGTCTGTCTATCTATCCCCAGGCCCCCCCTCTATCTGTCTATGTATCGCTCTGTCTGTCTATCACATACTTTTTCTCTCTCCCCTTCCCCCCCAGCCTGTCTTCACCCGGCCCAGACCGGTGGCCCCGGCTCCAGGCAGCTGGTTCCGCTCCCCCCAGGGTGGGGCAGTGCTGATGGGGCTATAAACCTGTGGGAGCCGGGCTGGGTGCAGGGCCAGTCACCAGTGGAGTCATCGGGCTGGGGCATGGGGCTGTGCAATTGTAGGAAGAGGGAGCCCAAGGAAGGGGCTGGGCTGGGCCCCAAGGGGCAGCACCTGGGCAGCGAGCTACTCGGGGAGTCGTATCACCAGCTGTTCGGCAGGGACCAGCAGCCCCTGGGGTGCAAGTGTGTGCAAAGAGTGGCACAGGCGCTGAAACGTAAGGGGGCTGCGGGTCGGGAGTGAGGGACACCGGCAGAGCTGGGGGGCAGGGCCAGGCTGGCTGGGGGCTGCGGGTCAGGAGTGAGGGGCACTGGCAGAGCTGGTGGAGGGGGGGCCCAGCGCTGTGGGTTGGGAGGGAATCTCTTTGTTACCTTCTCTGTTTGGGGTGTAAACAGGGCTGGGTGTCCAGGCTGAGACACGTCTGTCGGGGCTGGGTCAGACTGGGACCAGCTGGGGTTTGGCCTCTCCCCTGCCTCTCATCAGTAGGTTCTTGCCCCTGGGGTCAAGGACAGCTGCTGCCTCAAGAATTTTCTGGATCGGGACAAGATAGATCCCTCCAGCCTGCTCCGGATCCGGGGGCACAGGCCAGGGCCTGGGAGGGGTCCCACAGCAAATGCTTCAGGCCCATAAAATCTTTCTGCAGCAAATGGCTGTGGGTTGGGAGTGAGGGGGCACCAGCTGAGGTGGGGGGGAGGGGGGGTTGGGTTGGGAGTGAGGGGCACGGGCGGAGTTGGGGGCTGCGGGTCAGGAGTGAGGGGCACCGGTGGAGCTGGAGGCTGCGGGTCAGGGCTGAGGAGCACCCTGCCACCCACTGTCTCTCTCTCCTGCAGCGCTGGGTCTGTCTGTCCGGTCCCAGATCCTGAAGCTGGGTGAAGACTGGATCTTCCTCTTCCTCCTGGGCATCTCTATGGCGACCATCAGCTTCGGCCTCGATGTCATCATCTCCAAGTTCCAGCGAGGTGACCCCTCACCCCAGCCCCACACAGAGCTGCACACAGGGTTGGGGGGAGGCTGGTCCCTGGGCAGTGCCGGGGTGGGATCGAGTCCAGGGCGCCCCACACTGACCCCCCTGTCGCCCCCCAGCAAACCTGTGGGTGTTTGATGCGCTGGACGGGCATCGCTACCTGCAGTATTTCTCCTGGGTCCTCTACCACGTGGCGCTCATGGTGGTGTCGGCCGGGGTGGCCAAGTACGTCTCGCCGCAGGCCGCGGGTAAGCCCCAGCCCCCCAAATCTCACATCAGGGTCCCCTGAACGCAGCCCCCCAAGAGCCCTGGGGGATGGAGGAAGCTCTGAAATCTGGGTCCCCTTCAAGACAGGTCCCCAAGATCCCCGTGGGAAGGGGATAGGGGCGTGATGGGGTGTGAACATGGAGATCCCTGGGGGCGGAGAGGATGGGGTCCCGTGAGCTCAGCCCCCCGAGATCCCTGGAGGAGGGGAAGGGGGGTCCCCTGAGCGCAGCTCCATGTACCCCTGGGGCGGGGGGGGCTGACGCATTTCCCCCCCCCCCAGGCTCCGGGATCCCCGAACTGAAGGTGACACTTCGGGGCGTGGTGCTCAGCGAGTTCTTCACCCTCCGCACCCTCGTGGCCAAGCTGGTCGGGGTGATCTGCACCCTGGGCGCCGGCAGCACCGTCTTCCTGGGCAAAGTGGTGAGTGGGCCCCAGGGGGGCTGAGTGACTGGGTCATGGTGTTGTGAGGGGGGAGACACATGGTGGGGGGTTGTTGGGTTGTGCAGGGGTCGCCAGGGGGTTGCCAGGTGGTGTGGGAGTTGTTAGGTTGTCAGGTGGTTTTGTGGGGGGTGCTGGGGGCTTGCCAAGCGGTTGTCGGGCAGCGCAGGGGTTGTTGGGTTGCTAGGTGGTACAGGCGTTGCCAGGTGAACTGGGGGTTGTTGGGTTGCCAGGCAGTGCGGGTGTTGCCAGGCAGTTGCCGGGCAGTGCGGGTGTTGCCAGGCAGTTGCCGGACAGTGCGGGTGTTGCGGGGCAATGTGGAGGTTGTTGGGTTGCCAGGAGCAGCAGTGTTTTGCCAGGCGATGCGGGGGGGTTGCTGGACAGTTGTTGGGCAGTGTGGGAGTTGCCAGGTGCTGGGGTTGCTGCGTGATGCAGGGGTTGTTGGGTTGCCGGGCAGTTGCCGGGCGGTGCGGGGGTTGCCAGGCAGTTGCCGCGAGCGGCAGGGGGTTGCCAGGCAGT
>ML675649.1:49137738-49168047 GCA_007922155.1 Mesoclemmys tuberculata | reverse complement strand
CCGGGCGCCGCGGTGAGACCCGGCCCCCCCGCCCGGCTCCGCCCCCCGGGCCCCGGCCCCGTCGCCATGGAGATCCCGCGAGGGGGGGCCCAGAGCCCCCGCCTGCCCGCCCCGGGCCTGCCCCTCCCCCCACATCCCGGGCCTGCCCTGCCCCCCAGCGGGGGGCGCCTGCGCCCCCTGCTGCCCCCCCACGTGGGGGTTGCTTTGGGGCGCGGCCTGGTGTCCCCCCTCTAAGTTCCCAGCATGCTTTGCACCAAAGGGGGGTGTCCCCTCCCCCAGGCCGGGTCTGGCTCCCCGGGGTGGGGGCAGTGTCTGGGACCCCCCCACTGCTGTGGAAATGCCCCTTGGAAGTGGGGTGCCCCTTTCCTGCCCGCCAGGGGGCAGGCTGTGGGACCCTCTTTGGGGCGGGTGGGGGTGGCTGCGTTCCACCTGCCTTGTTACCGGGCTGGTGGACGCAGGCTGGGCTGGCGTTTCTGGGGGGGCCCCATTTCTTGCTTTGCAGGCCGTGCTGCATCGGGGCCTGGGGGGTGCCGGCTGGTCGTGGGCCCCCTGCCCAGGCGCTCAGGCCAGCCTCTGCCTTTTGGGCCTGCTCCGTGTTGTCTCATGGCTCCTGGGTGAACCTCCAGGCCGCCGCCCCCTCCTTGAGAGATGCCTGTGAAGCATGGCAGCGAATGGTGTGGGACTAACCCAGGCCTGTCGTGTCAAACGTCAGGGCCCCCCGTTGTGCGAGGCGCTGCCCGGCTGGGCCCTTGTGGTTGACGTGGGGGGAGGGATTGCAACGTGCCTTGAGCTGGCAAAGCAGCGTGGGCCTGTCAGCGCGGAGCAGGCCAGGGCGCTGGTCATTCCAGGGGGGCAAACACGTTGCAAATAAAGCGCAATGTTTTACCCTTGGGATGATGGACTGCTGGTCTGAGTGGGTCTCCGTAGCCGGCCATTTTTAGAGCCAGATGGGCTGTTTTCCTAAACGACCTGCTCTGGGAATTACTTCAGGGCACTTCTCTGACTTAGATGTTCCCAGTGGGGCCTTCTGGCCTTGGACTCTGTCTGCGCCTGCCACTACAGGGTCTGGGGCAGTCAACCTCTGTGCCCACTGTCCCTAGCTAGCTGCAGCAAGTTAGGGGGCTCTCAGGGTGGCAGGGAGCTTTCTGTGCTGCACGACGCACCGTGCCGGCAGGGCCTGCTTTTAGGAAAACTAGGTGCGGGTGTAAGGTGTGGAAAGAAGCGTGGCGCGCTCTTGTAGCACTGCATGGATACCTTGTCACGGGAGTTGGTGCTGAATGGATTGAGATTCATCGGCTGGATTATAAAAGGATGTATGGCTTGCGCTCTGGATTCAGCAACAGCCCTGTTAATAATTGTGCTACAGTGACCCTGCCTGGCCCTGCGACGGAGCTTGGGGGCCCCGGCTGTGCCGTGACTGCACAGAACCTCACTGACTGAGATCGGGGGCTTGCCTGTTGGGCCGGGTACTGCTCACATGCAAAAAGTCATTCCCGGCCCTGTAGAGCTTGGCCTAGACAAAGACAAAGGTGGGAAACTGAGACACAACGAAAGGAAGGTGATCATGCATCAGGTAGCGGTGGCGGAGCTGGGGAGGGAACCCTGGGCCCTGGCTGCTAGTGCAGCCCTGCTGCTTCCTCTGTGCTGTGTGCTGTACAAACAGATGTCTGAAGAGCTTGCTGTCCGGTCCCCACTAATGGCTCTGAGGCCCAGTGGGTTTAAGTGGCAGAGTAAGTTTTGGCTGGCGTGAGATCCTGTGCTCACGTCACCTTTACTTTGCTGCTGTAGCGTCTGTAATCAGACCCCAGCGGGGCACCTGCAAACTCCCAGCCCCCAAAAGTAACTGCGGTTTGCTAGGTCTGTCCACCCTACGTACAGCTGGGGGGAACTGAGGCATGGCCACTGGGCATCTGCAGCTGTGCTGGGATTAGACCTCGGAGCTCGGTCTCCCAGGCCGTGCTGTGGGCACTGCGTTTCAGTGTTGTCAGGGAGGCTAAAATGCAGTTTTTAAATCAGAACTGGGACTGGGCTCATGGATCAGAGGTGACTTGTGGTCACTAATGCAGCGGAGAGATATCTCAGGGCACTCCATCCGGGAGGTGAGGGCAATCCAGTGATTGGTAGCTGACATGAGACAAATTCAGGCCAGAAACAGGTTGCGGATTTATACTAGGGAGGGAAATGAACCCATCAACCCAGGGACGTGGTAGATTCTCATTCAGGATTGAAGGTGTCTTTTGAAAAGATGCACTTAGCATCTAGCGGAAATTGTAGGCTTGAGACAGGACTCCTGTGGTGAATGATCTCTGACGGCGTGCTGTATGCATGGTCAGACGAGACAATGGAATGACCTGGCCGTAAAATGTATGAGAGTTCATCAGTCAGGAGTTGGTGCAAACAGGAGCTGGTTATAATGTCTGGTATAACTGTGTCTGTGTGTTAGCTGGGAAATGGACATGGGATAATGTCGTGAGGATACAAAAGGTTCCAGAGGGGGCGAAATTGGCCGGGGATGGGGGTCTGAGTTAAGGGCACCCTTGGCCAGGGATTGGGGTCTGAGTTAAGGTTGTCAAGGAGACTCAGTTCATTGAGGTGTAAATTTGAATAGGTCCTCATTATTAATCTTGTTTGTTAAGATAGTCCCACGGTTGGTCAGAGGAATTCCCTTGCGCAAGGTGCTGTACAAACACCGAGCAGTAAACGGTCCCTGCCTTGAGAGCTGGCAATCTGATTAGACCAGACAGACACAGGGTGGGGGAAGGCATCTCGCACACAGGCAGAGTGAACAAAGTGAGGGCAGCAAATGTGGTAGTGCCAGGATTTATTTGGCGATGGGTTTAGTTGGGAGGGGATCAGCTAAATGGCAAGGAAAGGGGACGGGAAGCAGAGATGGGTTAGAGTTAAGGCCGTTGTGCTTGTGTGAACTGCGTATTTGAATTGGGCCAGGGCTACAGATCGGTGTTAAGGCTGTTTGTTTATTTTTTTATAATGTGCACTATTATTAACAGGTTTAGGAGGTTAGATTTTTATTATAAATGACTGTAAATGTCAATGTCATGGGACACAGGCAACCCAAGGAAAAATATTTCCATGGCTAGTTGAAATTTACAGACTGGCAAAGTAAGAAGAATGCTGCTTGAGAGCTGCTCCTTAAATCAAACTAAGTTCTCAAGCAGCAGTTTTCTTCCTTGCCGATATGTAAATTTCAATGATCAATGGAATATTTTTTCCACGGGCACATCTCCTGTGAAATTGCAGTCTGTTGTGACCCGTGACATTGACAATTTGTGTTTTCCCGGTTATAAAGCTTTAGTTTTTTTAATTTCTCTCCATTGTAAGTAAATAAAAACTGACTGACCCCCTCTGAATTTCCTGCAATTGTGAAAATTTAAATTGATTAAAACCAAAAAAAGGCTCAAAACCCATAATTTTGCACAATGGTGAAAATTTAAATTGATAAAAATCAAAGTAATGCTTAAAAATAAACTATCCATCTGAATTATTTAAACACTAGTTCCTCATCAGTAATGTTTCGTGTATGTCTAGGCTAAGTCGAATTCAGTTTTGACTTTATTTCGATGGATAATGTCAATGTTGATTTTAGAGCATTCTAAAATATTTTATTGATTTAAATTCACAGTTGAGGGGAAATTATGTGGGGAGAGTGTCAGGCAATCATTATTTAATGATGGAAAACATTGAGATTCAAAAAGTTAAAGCTTTATAAGTATTAAAACACATTGTCAATGTTGCATGTCAAGACAGACAAATTCTAAGAAGTTTTCAAGGAGCATTTTTCTTACTTTGCCCGTCTAAATTCCTGTCATCAGTAGAAATAGTTTTTCATGGGTTTACGTGGGGAAATGTATGTTGACCAACATTTACTGGTTGAAATCAAATCCTCCCAAGCCTATGTACATAGAACAAAGATTCAGGGTTTCTTTTTAACGGTCTGGTGAATAGATTTGCTCTTTAACTTTGAAGAGCTGCCGTTAGCTACTTGGGATCACAACCTGATTTGTGTTTCAGTGGCAAAGCGACGCTAATGCCAGAGGAATTGTCCCTCTGGACGTTTTTACAAAAGCTCTGCTCTAGTTCAACCAGAAATTAATGCAGGGAGCTTCTCCAGCCTGCGTCACCCAGGAGATCCGGTTAGATCGGTGATACTGGCATGGAGGCTCATGACTTGAAGTGGTTCTTCTATCACTCTCCTGCAGCTCTTTGGATGCATGACGTTAAACCCCTGTGTGATTTCATTATTAACTGGGTTAGGGTTAATCCAGGGGCTTTTACTAGGTTATTAACCAACTGTGGTTGATAAACTAATACTTAGTCATTACCTATATAACTAAGTATTTCCCTTGTCATGCTGTTTAAATAAGAATATATGGTATTATAGTAAATGAAACAATGAATTTCCACTACTGTGGCTTTTTTGGGTAAGGTTGATCGCTCATTTGGCTCCTGAACTGCTGAGGTCTGAGTATCGCTGGTGTATATGAATCTACTTCAGAGGAGAGTCCTGGTCTTGAACCACTGTGCCGGACGTTGTACAAAGCCCCCTCCCAAGGCCTGGCTGTCTAAGGATAGGACAAGAGAGAGCAGATGCACAGAGACAATGGGACAGTGTTGCCCAGCCTATGATGGGCAGAGGTCCCAGCACACCAGTAGCCTGTGCATCGTTGTTTTTTTGGTGAGCGTCACGATTGGGCGTGAGGGGGCTCTGTGGGTGTCCTCAAGAAGCATGGTAGAAAGGATGAAGAGGGTCTCATGAAAATTTAACCGGGGAGCGATGGAGGTTGGTACCGTTGGCCCAGCGAGTGAAGGGTTGGAAAGCAAAGACGAGCTTTCATTTCACACGATGGAGAAACAGGAGCTAGCGGAGGGACACTGGAGGACGGGGTCAAAGCAGCAGGCTAGGGAAAGGAGCTTGTAAATGGAGCAGGGCAAAAGACACTTATCAAGGCCTGAGGATGCTGCTGTAAGTGAGATGCTGGAGGCTAGTGGATAGAGAAGAAGGGCTTGGTGGTGGAGGTGCTTTTCCTGGAGGTGCCCCAGTGCTGGGGTACAGCCTCGACAAAAAAATTCTGTCCTGGAAGGACTCTCAATCAAAGCAGTTTGGTCATTCTTGACCGGTGCCCCTGGGCTGGTGCTGATGGGAGTGACCTATAAATATTTACCAAACCATGTGGGGGGTCCATTCTCCATCGCTTTTCAACCCAGATCTTTCTAATTTAGCCCGAAGTTCTGGGTTTGTGGCTGGCTGATATTTGTTTGTGGGGCTTCTAGATGGGAACTGAGTTACTGCAGAGAATTCCTTTTTGGGTGCTGGCTGGTGAGTCTTGCCCACATGCTCAGGGTTTAGCTGATCGCCATATTTGGGGTCGGGAAGGAATTTTCCTCCGGGGCGGATTGGCAGGGGCCACGGAGGTTTTTCGCCTTCCCCTGCAGCATGGGGCATGAGTCGCTTGCTGGTGGATTCCCTGCAGCTTGAGATCTTCAAATCTCACTTTTGAGGATTTCAATAACTCAGTCATGGGTTCGGGGTTGTTATAAATGTGTATGGGTAGGGTTTTGTGGCCTGCCTTGTGCGGGAGGTCAGACTAGATGATCATATTGGTCCCTTCTGACCTATGAGTCTATGAGTCTATGAGACAAGATGGGTGAGGTGGTACCTTTGATTTGGACTGTGACTGGATTAGCTTCTGTTGAGGCAAGGGACAAGCTTTTGTGCTTTGCAGAGCTCTTCAGGTCTGGGCCGGGAAGGAAACTAGCTAAATCCCAGTTGGGTTGACCCACGATGTGGGAGAGCAGCTGAAACAAAGTGGGCAATTAAGGGTTGTCAGCCAGCAGGGTGCGTGAGAAATGATTATAATGAGCCATAAAACCAGTCTCTGAGTCCCTGATTTTTAGTACCTAGCTGAGTTAGGAATTGAAGTTCCCGAGCTCGCCTTCCGAGGTGGTGTGCGGGTTGCTTTTGAGGATGAGCAATCCGTTGCGGAGCGATGGCTTTGTGAAAAGCTTTTGCCTCCTGGTGCTGAGGGTCTATTTTGGGGGGTGGATGTGAATTCATTGGAGAGGGTATGATTGCCTGGTTTCACCCAGGTAGCTGTTATGGGGGGATTGGAGGAGCTGCACCATGTGTTGGGGTGTGGATGGCTAGGACCCATGGCTCTTGAAAGCTGTGTTGTTGGGATTCGTCTTCTGGCCTTATAGAGTCTATGAGATCTAGTCTGACCTCTAGTGGCTGGAGAATTTCACCCACTTACCTCTGTATTGAGCCCCAGTACCTTTTGTGCTTGGCTAAAGCATCTCCCAGAGAGGCCTCTGGGCTAGAACTGCAGCCACCAAAGGGAGAATCCGCCAAGCCTCCCTCGCTTCCTTGAGAAATCGGCACCGCCTTTATAATTTGAATGCATCTGGCTTTAGCTCCCAGCTGCTGGCGCTGGTCCTTGGTCTGTCTTTCTCCACTCGGGTAAAGAGCTCTTGAGTACCTGTTGAAGATACTTACACAAAGGTACTTACACAGAGTAATCAAGTCACCTTGTGATCTGGTTGCTAAGCTGAAGTCTGTCACTGCAAAGGGGTTGATTTCCAGCCCTGGAGTATTTGTGTGGCTCTTCTGTGCCTCCTCCCTCTCCAGTTCTTTCACATTCCCTTTAAAAATGTGGACCCCAGAACTGGACCCAGCATTCCTGGCTCGCTCTCACTAAAGCCGTATGCCGGGGGAAAATTCCCTCCCTGCTCCTAGTCCTCTTGGAACTCTAGATTCCTAGACCAGACGTGATTGTCAGGCTTTTCTGATCTGATCCCCCGTGTGACGCAGGCTGGACAATTTCCTGCACTTCATTTCTGGTTGAACTGCAGCAAATCTTGTAGAAAAAAACATCCCATCTTGGTGTGAATATGGTCAGCGCGAACGAGCCAGTCATGGCATGAGTTGAATGTGGCGTTTGCTGTGCCAGGGGCTGAGCGTACGGGTGCTGCCCCCAAGAAATGCCAATCTGCTTGCTAAACTTGAGTAAACTTCAGAGAGTGCTGGCAGGGCTGGATGAGAAGGAGCTGAGCCACTGGGCGTGGGAGCGTATCTTCCTGAAAAGAGGAGCCGTCCTGCTGGCTCTTGGGCTGACAAGTCTGAAATCTCGCTGGGGAAACGAAGTTGAGGCAGCTTAGATGGTCTAGGGCGTGGTGGCTGTCGGCGTAATGCAGCGTAGCATGTGGCTAGCTCAGCACGTTGATCTGCTTCATTAGCCTCTTAGCCAGATGTTGATCGGGAATTGTTCACGATCTGATTCTTGGGAATGCTTTGGCTCTGGGATTATTTCTGCGTGCTCTGATTGTGTCTCGGATCCCCAACCAACCAATCAATTCCCCTTGTGCCAGGCGCTGCCCTGACACATGGCCAGAGACAAACCCTGCCCCGAGGGAAAAGCAGAATTCTTATCTGTGCCCCCATCTTGGTTTGGTGGGCCTGTGTGGGCCCTGCCTGGAGTAATGCCTCTCCCCTGGTCTCAGTGCAGGGGAGGATTAGTGGAGTGTCAGGTAGATGTTGCTGTGAGACAAACACCCAGCTGCTAAAACCACCCCCAGGTTGGTGGCTCGGAGGGGCTGCAGGTTGGAAATGACACTGCAGTTTCTAGTTCCTGGGGATTTTGCCTCTGAACGGCCCTGACTGAAGGGGGGGATGCAGATGTTTGTGAGTGGGGGAGCAGAGTGCAGTGGTTAAAGTGGGGGGGCTGGTGGCCGGGACTCCTGGGTTCTCTTCCCAGCTCTGGGAAGGGAGTGAATCTAACCCCCCTGCCTTCCTTCCCAGGGCTGGGGAGAGAACCCAGGAGTCCTGGCTCCCCAGTTGCTGGTACCTCTCCCAGCAATGGATTCCCATCGAGTGCTGGAAGCCGCTTGCCTCTAGCACTGAGATGGACAGGTGGGATCAGCTCTCCAGACGTCCCGCAGCCGCTGGGTGATTGGAGAGTATTTTTAACCATTCACACCACACTCAGCCGAGCGCTCGGCATAATCTGCTTCCTTGGCGTTTCGCTGAGGGGAGGGGTTGGGGAGGGAACAGCCTCCCCTCCCACCCGACCCCTGCATTCCTCCTCAGACAACTACACAAGCTTCCTGCCCTGGCCAGAGCCAGGGGGAGAACCCAGGAGTCCTGGCTCCCAGCCACTCCCTGCTCTAACCCACTGGCCCCTCCAGAGCTGGGGAGACAACCCAGGCATCCTGGCTCCCAGCCCTTCCCTGCTCTAACCATTGGCCCCCACTCCCCTCTCAGAAGTGAGGACAACGCTGTGATGGATTGGAGCCAGCGGGGCTGGGAGCTGGTCTCCTGGGTTCTATACACCATGCTGGGACAGGAGGGGCTGGGAGGCAGGACTCCTGGGTTCTTTCCTCAACTCTGCCCACCTGACCCGCAGTTTGGTGTTTTTCCGTTAGCTCTGGCACGGCCCTGCCAGAGGATTGGCCCCTCTGCCCTCTGTGGTTTGCCGCAGTCTTGACATGTGGCTCCCCCAGCAATAAGCCTGGGTGTTGTGCAACCCCCGGGGGCGGGGCTGGGCACACTGGGGTGCAGCCCTTCCGGGCCAGGCCAGCAGGGCATCTGTCACAGCCAGGCTTCGGATGTGGGGGCGGGGAGCCCTGGTGCCTGGGTTCTCTTCCCGGGTACGGGAAGGGAGTGGGGTCTAGTGCTTGGGGGGGAGCCAGAACACCTGGGTTCTTTCCTCAGCTATGGGAAGGGAGTGGTGTCTGGTGGGTCAGAGCAAGGGGGGCTGGGAGCCAGGATGCCTGGGTTCTCTCCTGAGCCATTGGTGATGGTGGGGCACAGGCAGCGCTGTAGAAGCCCCATGGTCCCATGCCCTATAGTGGCTGTGATGGGAACTGTTCCACTGTGTGTCCTATGCCCTGTACTGCTGACAGGAGAATCGCCTTCATCCCCTGTTCTGGGGCCACGCTCTGCAGCGTCCAGGGGTCTGAGCCAAGTGCTGTTGTCCCCTCCCCCCCCATCATCATATGGACTAATGCCCCCCCTCTTTCTCCAACAGCTCTTCCCAATGTGAATTCAGCTTCTGACTCTGTCGTGGGGGGAGGCCGACCCACTGGCCGGATCAGCGCCCCTGCCCGCCCCCTGTTCTGCTAGCAACCTGGACAGACGGGCGGACATAGATTCCTCCATCCCCTCCCGTCAGAGATCCCCAGCCCCGGTGCACTCGGACCAGTGAGCTGCTACCATCTTGGTGAGATACTGGGGTGTGGGGGGACTGTGCACACCGAACTCAGGCGTCTTGGCTCCCGGCCCCTCCCCCGCTCTAACCACTCAAACCCATTCCCCCCCAGAGGCCAGGAGTCCTGACTTCCCGCTCCCTGAGTTGTGTTGGAAGGTGAGCCTGGTTTCTGAGGGAGGCGTACGGAGGATTCGGGGGCTCAGTTTGGGGGGGTCGGGCTGGAATGAATCTGTGTTTTGGGGAGCCGGGAGGGTGGCCAAGAGTCTCCCCTGCCCTTTCCCCTGCATCGCTTCCCCACCAGGTGCTCCCTTTCTCAGCCCCACGCACAGCTGACCTGTGTGGGGAATGCCGGGCCAAGGGAGATCCGGGAGCCGCGGGATGGGCTGGAAAGGGAGCAGTTGGGGGGGTGCGGGATAGTCCTTGATCTTCACCCCCCCTCGGGTTCTGTCTTCTGGCTACAGGTTTGCAGTGGTTAGAGCTGCCGTGGGCCCAGCCATCTGTGGTGAGGGGCGTGGGGCTTTACTCATAGGTAAGACTGGGCAAGGGACGGAGCCCTGGGGGGCTGTAACAGATGGTCAGTAGCAGGGCTGTGGGTGTGCAGGGGTTGGGGGTGGGGGCAGAGCAGTGGGACAGCGTCACCGAACCTTTCATCGCCAGCTTTTGTCTCTGGCCACCAGGTCACAGGAGAACGGACACTAAACCCGCCGTGTGCTGGGGGAGATGGCCGCGGAGACGCTCAATTTTGGACCGGAATGGTGAGCAGGGGCTTGGGGGGGCGGGAGCCTTTGAATGGGGGGAGCTGGGGGTCCTCCAAGAGCCACCGACCCTGCTTGGCCCTGAACATCAGGGAAAGACAGTGATAAGGGACCCCCTAGAGCCTGCCCCCCAGGCTGGAATAGAACCCAGGAGTCCTGATTCCCAGCCCCCCCCATTCTGACTCACCTGACCCCCCTCCTTTCCCAGAACTGGGGGGAAAACCCAGGAATCCTGGCTCCCAGTCCCCCCCTCCGCCCCTGCTCTAACTCATTCTGACTTAAGCAAAAAGCCGCCCTTAGAAGCTCCTGTCTCGCCAGATGCCCCCGCAGCCTTGCCCTGCGTTGGCAGCCGAGTGTGTGTGGAGCCCAGCCCCTCATCAGGGCTGACGGTCCGTTTGTCCTGCCCGCAGGCTCCGCGCACTGTCCAGCGGGGGCAGCGTGGCCTCCCCCCCGCCCTCTCCTGCCATGCCAAAGTACAAGCTCGCTGCATACCGCTACGGCAGAGAAGAGATGCTAGCACTTTACGTCAAAGACGACAAGGTCAGCAGGCACTGGGGGGCCATCAGAGACCGGTGGGGGTCGCCTGCCCATGGCTGCTGGGGGCGGGGGGCTGCGTCCTGTTGGGGGCAGGGTGCAGGTTGTCCTGTGGGGTGCCTTGTAAGGGGTCTCACTGAGTGTGGGGTGTTGGGGTCCGGATTTGGGGCTGCCTGGGTCACCTAGGGGCTCCCTTTAAGGGATGGCTGGGGGGTTGTGTGTGTCCCAAGCGAAGGCCCCGTGTCCCTGCTCTTGGGGGGCTGGTTCTCTGCAGCCTCCCCGGGAGAGGTGGGATGTGCCCCAAAATGCCTGCGATCTCCTCGAGGCGGGGCTGAAATCGCCTGTTTCCCTGGGTAAAGAATCACCCCTCGACCGTCTGTGGCATGGGGGGTCAGACGTTCAAGCACCCCCTGACCTGGGGGGGAAGGCGAGGGTCCCAGGAGGCAAGCGCGGCAAAACCTGCATTGTCGGTGGGTCCCCTCAGCTGCTCTCTGCCCTGGCCCAGGTCCCGGAGGAGATCCAGGACAAGGAATTTGCCGCCATTCTCCAGGAGGAGCCATTGCAGCCACTGGCACTGGTGCCACTCACGGAGGAGGAGCAGGTATGATCTGAGGGAAGCCCCCGACTGTGATCTGGGCCCCCCCACACCTGGCAAAAGTGCCCACCTTTTGCTAGCGCCAGCCAGCCCCGGGAATGAGGCACAGGGCCTTTCCCCTCTAGGGGGTGCTGCCCCCCGTCAGCCTGCAGAGTGGGGCTGGCTGGCTTGGGGGGGGTATGGGGGAGGGAGGGGAATGGGGCATGGGCTCCGATCTGGGGCAGGCCCTAGTGAGCTGCCTGTGCTAAACCCACCCCCCCGCTCCCCTCTGTTCCAGAGGAATTTCTCCATGTCTGTGAACAGCGTGGCGGTGCTGAGGCTGATGGGAAAAGGAGGCGGAGCCGCCCCTGTGGGAGTCTCCCGTGGGAGAGGCAGTACCCGGAGTCGAGGTATCTAGGAGGAAAATTGGGGGCACTGGGGCCTGTGCCCCAGGATCTGGTGGGGGGAGGGGGAAGGGGAGCTGATGGGGGGGCAGCTGGGTGAGTAGAGCCTGGTGGGGGGCTGCCCCCCCTTGGCATGCCAGGAGCCCAGGAGGGGGCAGGCGCGGGCGTGGGCTGGCCTTGGGGAGCCCCGCGCCTGGGCTCTCAGCTGTCTCCTCCCTCAGGCCGGGGTCGCGGCGACAGCGGCTTTTACCAAAGAAGCCCGGAGGAGGTGGAGGGGGCGTTTGGGCGCGGGGGCCGGGAGATCCACCGCAGCCAGAGCTGGGATGACAGGTGAGTGAGGAGCGCGCTGGCTGGGGGGCCCGTGGGGCGGGGGGGGGGCAGGCGCTGACCCCTCCCTCCCTCTCTCTCTCTCTCTCTCCGGCAGGGGGGAGCGACGGTTCGACAAGCCGATCCGACGGGATGGAAGTAGGTGTTTCCTGATTGCCTGGGGGTGGGGTAGGGGTGTAACAGCTAGGCTGGGGGAGCCGTCTGCCGGGGACCCATCTCCAAGAATTGGGGGGCCCATCAACATCCTGAGAAAGGGAGGGTCTCCTTCCTTGTGCTCTGCTGGGGGGCTCCCCCCTTTACATAGCTGCTGTCCTGCAGGCAAAGGCGGCCCCTCCCAGTGGTTGGAGGTGGGGGGGCATGTGACTCCCTGTGGGGCTGGGTTTGGCAGGCTCCCACTGATTGCCTTTGCCCCTCTGCCCCCAGCCCGGGCTCCCTTCGAGGAGGGGGCCCCGCCCCCCCGCAAGGACTATGCCCGCTCGGACAGCAACAACTGGCGGACGCTGCGGGAGGAGCATGAGGAGGAGGAGGAGGGGGCCGGGGGCGCCAGTCCCGCCCCCACTGGGGTGGCCACAGGGGGCAGCTGGCGGCTGAGCGGGGGCCGGCGGGAGAGCGAGCGCTGGCGGTCTGCCAGCCCAGGTGAGACCTGCCGGGATAGCCGCCCCAGGCCCCGTGGGTGGGGACTCTGGGACTCTGCCCACTGGGGGTTGAGTGGGGCATGGGAGGGCAGGCTGGGGGCAGGTCCTGTGGCGGGACCCTCACCTCGATGGGGTTGGGTGCAGAGCCATGGCAGGCTGGGGGTGGGGCCTGTGGGTCAACCCTCCCCAGGATGGGGTTGTGGGCGGGGCTCTGGAGGGTAGGCTGGGAGTGGGGCCTGTGGGTCAACCCTCCCCAGGACGGGGTTGTGGGCGGGGTCGAGAGCACCCTTTGTGGCAGCCCAGCTCCCTGGGCAGTGGGGTGCCCCCACTCCTCGCTCAGCACCTCCCCCTCCCCCAGACGGCGCGCCCCGCTCAGCAGGCTGGCGGGAGCACGCCGAGGGCCGGCGGCGCAAGTTCGACTTCGACTTCCGGGAGCGGGAGGAGGAGCGGGGCGGGCGGCGGCACCGCAGCAGCGATGGCTTCGAGGACGACAAGGACGGGCTGCCCGAGTGGTGCATGGATGACGAGGACGAAGAGATGGGCACCTTCGACTCCTCTGGCGCCTTCATGCCCCTCAAGGTAGTGGGTGGGATGAGTAGAGAACCCAGGCGTCCTGATGCCCAGCTACGCCCAGAGCCAGGGAGGGAACCCAGGCGTCCGGGCTCCCAGCCTCCCGCTTTAACCACTAGAGCCCAGTCCCCTCCCAGCCCCGGGGAAGGAACCCAGGTGTCCTGGCTCCCAGCCTCCTGCTCTCACCACTAGGGGAGTCCCTTACACAGCGGCGAGTCGCTGTCCTGCCCTGTGGCGCAGCTTGTGCCAGCAGCCGTGGGCTGGTCTGTGGCATGGGTGGGGCTGTGATGGGGGCCATGTCACCCAGGGTGAGACGCTCCCCACCAGGGCTGTGCGGCTGGGGCTCCCAGCTTGACCTCTGACCCCCAAGCCCCACCTCCTTTCTGACAGAAGAGCCCCAAGGAGCCAATCCCTGAGGAGCAGGAGTTCGATTTCCACCCGGTGCAGGATGAGGACGAGGGAGCGGAGCTCCCGGAGGACGGGCGAGATGGCACCAGGGCTGGCTCAAAGGAGACCCTCGAGAAAGGTGTGTGGGGCTCTGTGGGGGGACCCACATGGCTCTGGGGAGTTCTGATGGGGGTGCCCACCTGGGTCTGGGGGGCTTTGAGGGGGACACCCCAATGGTCACCCGTTCTGTCTCTCGCCCCTCAGAAGGCAGGAAAGAGCCCTCGTCGGCCCCGGAGGAGAAGCGCCTTTCCCCGCCTGGCGCCCCCTGGCTGTCGGCTCCCCCCTTCGCCGCCGCTGCCGTAGCCTCTGCCCCTAACGAATGTGAGAGCGCGCTGCTGGGGGGCTCCGACCCCTCTGCTCCCCATGGCGACGAGCCGAAGCCGACTGCAGAAGGTACCGAGCAGGGTAGACGTGGGGTGCCCCCCCCCCCGTGGCTTGAGCCTGTTAGACTTGGTACGGCCCTGTTGCCCCCACACACACCCAGAATGCATTGCTCCCTTTGGGACTGAGGGAGCCGAGCGATTTTTCAGAGCGATGTCTTCACCCCCCTCCTGATGCTGCCTGAGTCTGCAGCAAGCCTGGCACAGTCACTCCCTGCACAGCTCAGCCGGGCATTCACTCTGAACCCTAGTGAGGGCCCCTACCTGCCTTTACATCCCTTGTGGTGCTTCTGAGGAGCACAGCGCAGTCCAAGCCAGTACGGACAGCTCCCCGGGCCCCTCCAACGGGGGCATTCACTCGGAAGCCTACTGTTGTCTCGGGTTGGCCCTGCTGGTTTTAGCAGACTGTCTGCCTACCAGTGTGTGTGGGGAGCCTGAAATGACAGTCCCCAGAGCTGCCGTGCCCTGCCTGTCTCAGCGGGCACGCTCGCTCTCAGACTTGGGTGCCCTAAGCAGTGCCGCATCATGCAGCGTCGGCATCCGTGTGCTAGGAAAGCTCACTTCCAAATGAGCTGACTTGCTCACGTTCACGCCCCGCCATCAGTACACTCCAGAGTGAACGATCCCGCTCCTGCGGCGCCCGGCCTGTGAACTCACGCTTGCCTGGGGAGGATGCCCTGGCCAGGCTTCTGGCTTTGCTGAGGACCCCTCTAAAGGGGGCGGAGGGGGGGGGTCTGAGCTCCTTGGGGGGAAGAAGGGGTAAGGAATCCCTGTTTTAGAGCTGTGAGATGCTGTGCCGGAGGGTGTCCGTGAGTGGCATTGTGACCTTCCTCCCTCCTTCCCCAGGTGACCCAGGCATCCTGGGCCTCCCAGCGCAGCTCAGCCCGGGCGCTGTCGCAACCCTCTCCTCTTCCTCCGCCGCCAACATTGCTGCTGAATTCTCCGTCGGCGACAACGAGGATGAGGATGGGATGAAGCATCTTCAGCAGGTGAGCTGACTGGCCTGGACGCTTGGGTTCTGCCCCAGCTCAGGGTGGGGAGGGGGATTGGGGTCTAGTGGGACAGAGCTAGGGCGTTGGGGAGCCAGAACTCCTGGGTTCTCTGCCCCCCTGTTCCTGGCTGGACTGTGGGGAAGAGAGCAGATCCGGCACCCGGCAATGGCTATGCTGCTTCCCCTGGCAGGGGTGGGGGTGCCCCCCCAGGGGGTGGCAGGGCCCTGCTCTCACCCCGGCTGCCCCTGCAGGAAGCGGAGAAGATGGTGGCCTCGCTCCAGGAGAGCCCCATGGATGAGGAGCGCTTCACCCAGGCCATCCAGGAGCCACGCAACACAGCCGCCGCCCTTCCCCTGTCGCACGAGGCCGCCATGAAGTGGTTCTACAAGGATCCCCAGGGGGAGATCCAAGGTATGGAGCCGAGGGGGAGTTGTGGGTCCAGGGACGCGCTGTGTGTGTGGGGGGGGGTCACTGGGTTTCCTGAGGGGGCTGCCACCCCCCCTCTCCCCCCCCCCGATGCTCTACAGGAACTTGGGGCCGGCTGGCTCAAGCCCCATGTTAGCCCTTGGCCTTGATTGCTGGACCCAGATCCCTCAAACGGGGGTGGGGGGGCTGTCTGCAGCGTTGCTCTTGAACAGCTGCCCCGCCCCAGAGCTGGCCACATCTCCGTGCTGGGCAAGGGGTCACTGTATAACCAGCCGTCCCGCCCCAGACGTGGCCGCGCCTCAGTGCCAGGCGAGTGTAAACATGCTTTTTTCTGCCCCCTCCAGGGCCCTTCACGACGCAGGAGATGGCCGAGTGGTTCCAGGCCGG
Organism: Mesoclemmys tuberculata; assembly: GCA_007922155.1. Taxonomy (NCBI): domain Eukaryota; kingdom Metazoa; phylum Chordata; order Testudines; family Chelidae; genus Mesoclemmys; species Mesoclemmys tuberculata. The sequence continues at coordinate 49,152,395 of ML675649.1, read as the reverse complement.
GTATTTCACCATGTCCCTGCTTGTGAAGAGAGGCTGTGATGAGGGCTTTCAGCCGCTGGGCGAGGTGATCAAGATGTGGGGAAGAGTGCCTTTCGCTCCAGGCCCGTCGCCGCCCCCCCTGCTGGTGAGCGGAGCTCCCCCCCCATCCCAGCTGGGCCGCCCCTGGGACCCAGGGTGGGTCTGCCCCCTCCCCCTGAGCCAGGGGGCAGAGTGTATCTGCCATGTCTCGTCTGACAGGAGGCCCGTTTTGCGCTGTGACGTAGACGCGGGGCGAGGGGGGCAGATATTTGACTAATGGGGTCTCCAGCCTCACAGACACTGCCCCCGTCTCCTCTCCCCTCCTCCCCCCTGGCGGCGGGAAGTTGTGGCTGGACAGGTTCAGTGGGGAGTCAGAGGCACTGAGGGATCACTGACCAATGGGCTCCGCACTGGGCATGTCGGGGGTCAGTCTCTGGCCGGGCCGGGTGCTGTGGGTCACACCTGCAAACCAGCCCCCCCCGAGATCAGAGCCCTCTCATAATTGGGGGCCCCCGCGTGTAGGGGCTGGCGCTCGTCCCTGCCTGGGGCCCCGGCCAGCCCCCCAGCCCGTCTCTGCCGCTTGCTCCGCAGGGGAACTTGGACCAGGAGCGGCTGAAAAAGCAGCAGGAGCTGGCAGCGGCTGCCCTCTACCAGCAACTCCAGCACCAGCAGTTCCTGCAGCTCATTAACCGGTACCTGCCTGACAGGTAGGGCCCAGCCCGCCAGCTGGGAGGTGGGGCCCCGGTCCCCCTCACACTCCCCCCCCAGTCCCCCAGCCTCGGCAGGGCAGGGTGTGGGACTTGGCTCCGTTCCCCAGCCCCCCAGCCTGGACAGGGCAGGGCGTGGGACTTGGCTCCGTTCCCTGGCCCCCCTGCCTGGACAGGGCAGGGCGTGGGAGTAGGGTCCATCCCCGGCCCCTGTTGCTTTGGACAGGGCGGCGCGGGGTGGGGTGACGGGGTGCCAGGGCGGGTCCCGGTAGCCATGCAGCTGCTCTCGTCCCAGCAGGCAGCAGTTTGCCCAGTGCGCGCTGCAGCAGAAGGTGGCCACGGGGGACCTGACGCAGCAGCAGCTCACGGCTTTTCTGCAGCAGCTGCAGGCTCTGAAATCCAGGTTAGCCCCCCCACCTCTGGGCCCCAGTCCCCCCTGCTGCACCCAGCCTCCCCTTACTCCTACTTTCCAACTAATCACTCTCCAGCTGCTGTTTCCAGGGCAGTCTGACAGACGAGGACTCCTGGGTCCTCTCCCCGGCTCTGGGAGGGGAGGGGGGTGTGGTGAGTTAAAGCAGTGCGGAGGAGCCAGGACTCCTGGGTTCTCTGCCTGCCTTATCCAGCCAGGACAGAGCCCTGGGGTGGGCGGGGTGCTCAGGCTGCAGTGCACTATCCCTCCCCCTGGGGGCGCTGTGGGGGGCGGGGGGGGCAGCACTGAGTGGGTGCCCCGACTCCTTTCCAGAGGCGGGGAGCAGAGCATGATGGCGGCAATGAGCAGATCCATGTCTGTGCCAGACACAGCGTCCCTGTGGGACACACATACCTCAGCTTCACAGCCCGCAGGTAAGGGGGCGGGACGGAGCAGGTGGGGCGGGCAGGGGGCCGGGCAGGGCCGGGCCTGACGCTCGTCTCTCCTGCAGGCGGTGAGGCCAGCTTATGGGACATACCAATTAATTCTTCAACTCAGGGTCCAATCTTAGAACAACTGCAACTGCAGCAGAAAGTAAGTGACCTGCCATGGGGCAGGGGGCGGGCTGCTGGCAGAGTGGGGGCTGCCAGCCCGGATGCCTGGGTTCTTGCCCTGGCTCCTCGCCCTGGCTCAGGGGAGAAGTGGGGGAGCAGGTGGGTTAGAGCTGGGGGGCTGGGAGCCCAGACCCCTGGGTTCTCTCCCTGGCCCTGGGACGGGGGCAGGTGGGTTAGAGCAGGAGGGCTGGGAACCCGGATGCCTGGGTTCTGCTGGCTGGGGGCGGTGGGGCTGCGGGGGTCTTGGCACTGGCTGGGGTGGGTCTCTGCCACCAGGCCCCTCTCACCCGCCCGCCCCTGGGTGCCGCAGCTCCAGGAGCGGCGCGAGGCAGAACTCAGGGCTAAGCGGGAAGAGGAGGAGCGCAAGCGGCGCGAGGAGAAGCGGCGCCAGGAGGAGCAGAAGCGGCGCGAGGAGGAGGAGCTGTATCGGCGCAAGCAGGTGGGGGCCCTGCCCAGACGCTCCCGCGGGAGGGGGATGCTCCCTGCCCACAGCCTGCCTGGAGAGCCAGACGCTCCCTGCCCTGGCTGGGAACTCCAGAAAGGTCACCCGATGCCTGGGTTCTCCCTGCCTCTGGCAGGGAAGTGGGGGCTAGTGGTTAGAGCAGAGGGGCTGGGATCCAGGACACTTGGGTTCTCTCCCCTTTAGCACTCCTCTGGGCCTCAGTTTACCCTCCGTTTTATGGGCCCCTATCCAGTCTCCAGGGGATGTGTGGGGCTCCCGCCCTGGGATGGGGGGGACCCGGGGTGCCTGAGGGGTCTTTGCCTGTCCGAGTGGCACCCCCCGCAGTCTCCTCTGGCTCTCCAGCCCCTAGTAACACCCTGCCCCCGCAGTGCCGGCAGCAGGAGCTGGTGCTGAAGCTGCTGCAGCATAGCCAGGCGCAGGGCACGGCGGCCTGGGCCGGGCCGGCCAAGCCAGGCGGGAGCGTGAAGGCCCTGCTGGAGCTGCAGGAGAGCGAGCGGCAGCTGCACAAACAGCAGCGGGCACAGCAGAGAGCGGTGAGTGGCCCTGCCCCCAGCCTGGGCCCGTCCCCGCAGGGCTGGCCCCTCCCATCCCAGCCTGAGCTCAGCCAGGCAGGTCCCGCCCCCAACAATGGCCCCGCCCCGCTGCGGCTGGGCCAGCCTCAAGCCCCCTTTCCCCCTTTGTGGGAGCTACCCCCTGACACCCTGGTGCCCCCTGCATTGCCCCCTGCACTCCACCCTGTGCCCCCCACCCAGGGGAAGCCTCCCTCAGCCAGTGTCCCTGCCCATCCCCCCATGAAGCAGGATCATCTGGGGGCATCACCTGAATAACCAGCCGCCCCGCCCCAGAGGTGGCCGCATCTCGGGGCCAGAGGCTGACCTGGCCCTCCCTTCTCAGCATGGGGGGCTCGGCATGAACAGCCTCCCCTCGCAGTGGGGCGCTGACTGCAGCCAGCTGTGGGGCAGCCACGACAAGAACAGCTCCATCAGCCTGTGGGAGGAGAGCGTGAAGAACGCCGGCCCGCACGCCAGGAGCATGGGGCTGAAGAACAGCCGCAGCAGCCCATCCCTCGGGTGAGCTGTGGACGGGGCTGGGGGGCGCCGGCGGGCTTGGGGGCCGCAGGGTGGGATTGGGGGGCCCCAGGCTGCCTCTGACTTTCACCCTGCACAGGGAGGCCTACGGGGGGCCAGGCCGGCAGAGCCGCAAGAAGACGGATGAGGAGGAGAAGCTGCTCAAGCTGCTGCAGGGCCTCAACCGGCCCCAGGACAGCTTCACCCAGTGGTGTGAGCAGATGCTGCATGCCCTGAACACCTCCAGCAGCCTCGATGGTACGCAGGTCCACCCAGACGCCTGGGTTCCCTCTCCAGCTCAGGGCGGGGAGAGGCGGGGGTGGCTGGGGGGTCAGAGCAGGAGGGGGCTGGGAGCCCGGACGCCTGGGTTCTCTCCCCAGCTCTGGGAGGCGAATTGGGGGCTGGTGGGTCAGAGCAGGCGGGGCCGGGAGCCCAGATGCCTGCGTTCTCTCGTTTCCCTGGGCTTCCCTCTGTGCTTGTTTCCCATGGCTCTCGGTGGCCGCCCCTGCTCTGGCGTGGTGCTGTGGGGCCCTCGCAGCAGCGGGGATGTCGGGGGGAAGGAGGGGCTGCCTCTCACTGACCCCCATGCCCCCGCAGTGCCCACGGTGGTGGCGTTCCTGAAGGAGATGGAGTCCCCATACGACGTCCACGACTTCATCCGCTCCTACCTGGGCGACACGCTGGAAGCCAAAGAGTTCGCCCGGCAGTTCCTGGAGCGGCGCGCCAAGCAGAAAGCCGGCCCGCAGCGCCAGCAGCCACAGGTAGGGGCGCTGTGCGTTCAAAGCCCAGAGTGGGAGGGGGGCTCTGTGCAACGGGGGGGCAGAGCTCCGCATTCACCCCGCCCCCTCTGCACCCCCCAGGAAGCCTCGTGGCTGAGCTCCGCCAGCCTGACCTCCCCATTCTCGGCCAGCCACAGCTCCAAGCCGCCCTTCGACAGCAGCCAGCCCGTGAAGATCAAGAGGAGGCCGGTCATACTGCATGCTGACCCCAGCATCCTGGGTAGGGGGCTGGCAGCCCGGACTCCTGGGTTCTGTCCCCAGCTCTGGGTAGGGAGTGGGAGCTGGTGGGTTACAGCGGGGGGGGCTGGGAGCCCGGACACCTGGGTTCTCTCCCTGGCTCTGGAGGGGAGGTGGGGTCTTTTGGGTTACAGCAGGGGGGGTTGGGAGCCCAGATCTGGGTTCTCTCCCCAGCTCGGGGGTGGGAGGGGCAACCTTTTAACCCTTTGCCCCCCACTTCCCCACAGGCTATTCGCTGCACAGCCCGTCAGGGGAGGTGGAAACCATTGACGACTACTGACGTCTCGTAGCAATAGCGAAATCTCTGCTGCCTTCTTAACCGATTCAGTCTTACCTGAATGTGCACTGCGAAAGGGCGGGGCGGCCACGCTGCACCCTCCCCCCTTCCCTGCCCCCTGGCGCACGGGGCGCTGTGGGTGGCAGGGGGGGGCGCGTCCGCGTGGGTCGGGGGCGCGAGCGAGCCGCCTTCGGAAGAGGAGTATGTGTGAGCACTTCTTTCTCCAACACACGAAGCACCTTAAATGCAATGCGTCGATGCACTTTATGAGACTTTTTACAAAGAACTGATTAAAAAACACAAAAAGGAAAAAAAAATGGATTTTTTTGGTGATTCTGGAGGAAATTTTTATAAAGAAACTTTAAAAAAACAAAAAAAAACAAAAAAAAGAAAAAGAAAGAAAAAGAACCCCCACCCCAGCAATTGCTCCATGAGCCGCTGCTGCTCCTGCAGGGGCGAGGTGGGACGTGGCAGCTTGGGGCGCGGAGAAGAAAATTGCCGAGAAAAGGACAAAAAGAACAAAACTTGAAGAAATGCACTTATCCCAGGACGGATTCCCCTGGGTTTCGGGAACCGGCCTCTCTGCGGCTGCCCGTGCGGCCGGGTGTAAATAGCTCCTTCCTCGCCGTTTCTTTTCTCTTTCCCGGAGGCCGTTCGGTGTTTTCTTTTTTTTGAAGCGTGTTTAAAAGTTGCACAAGCGAGAAACGACTGACTCCCCCCTCCCGGTCGCTGCCTCGCTCCTTCCGGTGGCCCCGCCTTGGTGGAAAGAGCCGCCCGCTAACGGCGGCCGAGTGCGCTTTCCAGAGCTGGGCGCTCTGCCTACCAGCTCTCCTGTTACAAGTTTGTCAGTTCCCGCGAGCTCTGTCTACTCGTCTGGCTCCTCACGTGCGAGCTCTCCTGCCTTCCCACGGGCTTCAGTCACGCGGCCAAGCTCTCTGCCATGTCCTCTCCCCAGTGCAGACTGGGCAGTTCCCGCAAGCTCTGCTGTCTCGGCTGGTTTCCCACAAGCTCCCTGCAACAAGCTCCACTGCCCCGGGTGGATTTTCCTCCACAAGCTCTACCAGTGAAGCCAGCATCCTGTGAACAAGCGGCCTCCTCCCTAGCCTGGCGTGTTTCACCCTTCCCAGCCAACAGGAAGACTATTTTCTGCACATGGTTTTTTCCGGGATTGAGATGCACTTTTTCTTTTTTTAAAGCTCTCTGGGCATCTCGGTTACTTTTTAATTTAGCCTCTCCCCCCCCCGCCCCCGTGGTTTTTTGACAGAGGCAGAAGCATTTCTTGGCGTGCGCCGGACCTGCCCTGCACTCACTTATGAATGTATCTTTGGACAAGAATTGGAAAGGCGAAATCTGTGAGCCCCTCCCCGGCAGCACAGGTTGGGCTGCAGCTTAGACGCCAGTCAATAAAGCGCCCGTTCGCCCTCTCGGGGGAGAGATTTTTAAAAGCAAGGAACAGGTGCATGTTCTTTGAGTGAGCCGCACCCCGAGAGGTGAGAGATTCCTCGCTCTGGCATGCAGCTGTGCAGATTTCCGCGGGGAGGGCGCGTCGTTGGCTTTTAATTTGGGCTTGAATATTTTATTTTTCTTCTTAATTGCGTGTATGGATCTGTTGTTTCTTTGTTTACAGACCGTCTCTGGGGCGTTTTCTCATGGGACGGTTGCCACTACAGGGTATCTTTCACAGGAAAAACCTTCGCGCCGAGACTTTTTTATTTTTTTGAAATGTTTATTTTTCGTCTCGTATGGCATTGGAAGTCAGTGGAGGGGAAGCAGTAAAGTTCTCCCGTCCTTCGCACCAGCGACGATGGACTCTTCGAAGCCCTGCGTGGCGGAGTGTTCCTAAACCCCCTTGGTGGAAAAATCCAGGAAATGCTGGGGATGGGCCGTTTCCCCTCCTGATCCGTCATCGTTTGCTGTGAACACTGCGTCAAAGGTTTCACGCCGAAGGGCCGAGCTCTTTGCAAAACCAGATGCCGGTTTCTTTCATGGGCTCTTCCTTCCCTGGATTATTATTTTTTAAAATCAGTGCAGCTTTGGGGGTTCAAACCAAACCTGTTGGGTTTCCGTTTGTTCTGTAGGGGGGCGGGGGGTTATGAACTTTCAATCGACCAAATGGCAAAGACATTTGTTTGGAGGGTTTATTTTGGAGATACATGTCGAAGGTTGGGTTTTTTTTTCTTTTGGTTTGTTTCAGGGACCTCTTTGGTTTTGCTAGGCCCTACGACAAATACTCTGAGGTTCCATGGTTACTGTGTTAGCAGTGGGTGGGGAAGTCACCCCTCCTTCCCCACCCCCAAAACACTCTCCCTTCGCCCGGTCAATGGATCAAAGGACACAGGACTCAGCTGTGACCTGATCTGGTTTTTCATTCCCCACTCCCCCCATCAGTCAGTATTGGCCTATAACTGCCCTGTATGGTCAGTGTGCAATAGGCCGGCGAAGGATTTAACCCCACCCCCGTATTCTCCCCTTCCCCCCCGCCAATCCCACGGTGCTTCCTGGTCCCAGGTGGGTGATGAATCTGCCTGGGGGAGGGGCCAGCGCCTAATCCAGCTTCAGGCTGGGGAGCCCCCTTGGGCTAATCCAGCGAAGTGAGTGCTAGGCTCCTGGGTGGTGCGCCATGGTGAAGCGAGCACCCGGTCCTCAGGCTCTACTGCAGCTGGCCAACCTCAATCCTGGGCTGGCCCCCACCCTCATGTCTGCGTGGAAGATACCACCCCCCCAGTGGACTGGGGTCAGATGGGGGGAGCCATCAAGGAGCACCGCCATCCGGCTGCCAACTCTCCCCGCGCGTGGGGCCCGCGCCAACATCCGTGTTGAATTTGCCACAAGAATGTATTTGGAAATTCGCTGCTCTCCTTCCTTCTCGTCAAGGGCTGTGGCTTGTGTTTGCTTCACCTCTGCACCCCCCCAACCCCCCTGCCGGTTTACTGCAGAGACGGCTGAAAGCCCCTGCCTGCCTGCCCAGGAACCGTTACCCAGCAGGGGTGAAGTTTACAACTGAGTCCCCTAACCCCAGAAAATTCACCCCCCACTTGGCATGGGCGCAATCTGACTCTGCAGGGGGAGGGAAGCACGTCTCCCCTGGACCATGGTGGAGAATGCAGGACAGTTCTGATGCTGAATTTGTGCCCGGGGGGGGGCGTTTCTCCAGCTGTGTGGAAACCACCTGGTCACTGGCCACAACGTTTCTCTTGGTTCCTACAACATTTGCCTTATCTCCATGTGTTTGTTTTTTTTTTAAAGAAAAGGGAAAACGCCCTGGCTTCCCCTGCCGCAGTGGGGCTGTGGGCACAGTATTAGCTCCTCCCACCACCGCCAGCCTGGCCCCAACGTTTATTTTTTTCTATCGAGCAATAACGAACTAAACTCAGCCGCTTTCCAGGGGCTGCCGGGCTGCACCCCTGGCTTGGACAGTACCAACATGCAGCTGAGGACCCCTCCCACCCGGGCACCGACGTCTCCACCCCGGCCAGACTCAGGCCTGCCTGGCTGGTCCCGGCTCCCACCGGACCCTAGGGGGGTTTGGAAGCTGCCCGGTGGGGTGAAGTGAGCAGGTGGCTGGGGGGGGGAGGGGGAGGGGAAGCAAACCCTGTGTGTGTGTGTGTGTGTTGCCCACGTGGAATTAAATTTTGTAGCTATTTCTTGCCCCCCCCAACACGGGCCCGTCTCTTTGTCATCCCCTCCCCACATCCATGGGCGCTTGGCCCACCGGCTGCTGGGCACGCTGGGACTCTCACCCGATTTCCCTGGAACAGCTGCCAGGTGTTGGGGGGGAGGGGCTGTTTAATCCTCCCCCCACAAAAAAGGCAAGGGCAGTGGGAACCCTTGGCAGCAAAACCTAGTGGGGGGCGGTCTCAGCAGAGGCAACATAGTTTGGGGATTTTCTACAAAGGAACATTTGGGCTGGGGGAAGTGGGGGACAGGACCCCCTAAAGTGTAAAGAAGGGGCAGCCAGGCAATGCCTTGGGGAGGGGGGAGCAGTCTTTCTGAAATCAGTACTGACAGGAGGAAGGCTGCCCTCTGCAGCCCCTGCCCCTCCCATCCTGCCTCAGTTTTGCACCCCATTGCTTTCGCCAGTCCCTGAGGCAGAGGTTGTCTTCCAGGATGCCTGGGTTCTCTCTCATGTAGGTTCTTCTGTAGTGTGACAGTGTTTCTCAGTGGCATCTGTAACCCCCCCCACACTCCTCATCGAATATTAGAGTTGGAAGGACCTCAGGAGGTATCTAGTCCAACCCCCTGCTCAAAGCAGGACTATCCTCAGCTAAATCATCCCAGCCAGGGTTTTGTCAAGCCTCTGCTTAAAAACCTCTAAAGATGGAGATGCCACCACCTCCCCAGGTAACCCATTCCAGTGCTTCACCACCCTCCTAGTGAAAAACTTTCCTAATATCCAATCTAGACCTCCCTCACTGCAACTTGAGACCATTGCTCCTTGTTCTGTCACCTGCCACCACTGAAAACAGCCTAGCTCCATCCTCCCTAGAACCCCCTTTCAGGTAGTTAAAGGCTGCTATCAAATCCCCCCTCATTCTTCCCTTCTGCAGACTAAACAGGCCTAGTTTCCTCAGCCTCTCCTCATAAGTCTTGTGCTCCAGCCCCCTAATCATTTTTGTTGCCCTCCGCTGGACTCTCTCCAACTTCTCCACATCCTTTTTGTAGAGGGGGGCCCAAAACTGGACACAATACTCCAAATGCGGCCTCACCGATGCCGAATGGAGGGGAATAATCACTTCCCGCGATCTGCTGGCAATGCTCTTACTAATGCAGCCCAATATGCCATTAGCCTTCTTGGCAACCAGGGCACACTGCTGACTCATAGCCAGCTTCTTATCCACTGTAACCCCAGATCCTTTTCTGCCAAACTGCTGCCTAGCTCATCAGTCCCCAGGCTGTAGCTGTGCATGGGATTCTTCTGTCCTAAGTGCAGGACTCTGCACTTGTCCTTGTTGAACCTCATCAGATTTCTTTTGGCCCAATCCTCCAATTTGTTTAGGTCCTTCTGTATCTATCCCTGCCCTCCAGGGTATCTACCACTCCCCCTAGCTTAGTGTCAGCTGCAAACTTGCTGAGGGTGCAATCTACCCCGTCCTCCAGATCATTAATGAAGATGTTGAACAAAACCAGCCCCAGGACCGACCCCTGGGGCACTCCACTTGTGACTGGCTGCCAGCTAGACATGGAGCCATTGATCACTACTCGTTGAGCCCTTTGCTCTAGCCCGTTCTCTATCCATTTTATAGTCCAGTCATCCAACCCATACTGCTCTAACTTGCTGATAAGAATAGTGTGGGAGACCGTATCAAAAGCTTTGCTAAAGTTGATGTATATCACGTCCACCGCTTTCCCCTCATCCACAGAGCCAGTCACCTCTTCATAGAAAGCAACCAGGTTGGTGAGGCATGACTTTCCCTTCTGGGCATACCTAGCACATGAGGGGGCCCCAAGGGCATTCCCCCCGCTTCTTGTCCCTTAATGTACTTTTGTGGAAGGGGAGGAACTAGACTTCGGGTGCAGAGGCTGGTGGCCTGCCCACCTCAGCGCCAAGGGACAGTGTCTGGGCCCCCTATGCTGGGACCAGCCTCTTCAGGCTGCAGTGGGGTCCCCCCCACAAGACATGGGTCATGATAACACCTGGGAGGGAGGCTCCTTAGGATCTATAGGGCTGGGACTTGGGGAAAAGTGGGGTTGCCCATGGGGGAATAGTCCTCTTTCCCAGCAAGGCACCAGACTATGAAAGGGGGGTGGGGGGAGCCACCTTGCCCTGTAGGGGCCCTCCAAAGCCATGGGTGTCTGTACCCACCCCCCAGCCAAGGAAGGAACCCAGGCATCTGGGCTCCCAACCCCCCCCACCCAGCGAGGAGAGACCCCAGGTGTCTGAGCTCCCAGCCCCCCCAGTAACGACAGAGGCCAGTTGTAGTTGTTGGTTTTGGTCGTTTACAGTTTAACAGTGCCGGGAGCCGGCTACAAACTCCCAGGGGCAGAAACAGCCCCCCTCCCGTGAGTGGGGTGAGCCCCAGTGGCTGGGGAGGGAGGGAGGAGGCAGGAGTGGAGGGCCCCATCCCATCCTCAGAGCCAGGGCCCATCTACCCTACTGTGACCCCCACTGAATCCCCCCCCCTTAACCTGCTTTTCCCCCATCAGGCTCTGGGCAGGGGGAGGGAACCCAGGGCATGCCCCACCTGAGTCTCTGCCCTCCAGCTGGGGGAGGGGCTACAGCTCGGGGGACAGGGCAGATTAGCCCACCCCACCCCCAGGAGAGCCATGGAACATGGGGGGCAGGGGGCAAGAGAACTGGGGTGTACCCCCCTTCTCCAGCCTCTAGCAGAGGAGCCTGTCCCAGCTGTCAATCACCTCAGGCCCTGCCCCCAGGTCAAAGGTCAGCAGGACAAGCCCCACCCCCTTCACAGGCTATTTTTCCTTTTTAACCAGGAAAAGAAAGAAAACAGAAGGGTGAGAAATTAAAGGAGGAGGGGCCAAAGCAGGGCTCAAGCCATGCCCCCCTCCTTGCTGTGGGTAGGACCAGCAGGAGCCACGCCCCTGACCATGGGGGAGGGGGGATGCGCAGCGGGCAGGGGCCTAATTCCAGATTTTCAGGAAGCTGTCCCAGGACCCGGTGGCCACAGCCATGCCGTCCTCTGTCACCCCCAGGCAGCTCACCCGGTTGTCGTGGCCGGCCAGGACCCCTGCGGGAGGAGAGGGAGTGAGAGGGGCCAGGAGAGAACCCAGGCATCCAGGCTCCCTGCCTCCCTCCCACAGCTGCAAGCGACCCCACGCAGAGAACCCAGGCATCTGGGCTCCCTGTCTCCCTCCCCCAGCCACAAGCGACTCCAGGCAAAGAACCCCGGTGGCCAGGCTCCCACCCCCTAGCCCAGGCCGAGGACCCCGGCATCCAGGCTCCCGGCTCCCACCCCAGGCCAGGCCGAGGACCCGTGTCCAGGCATCCAGCCCCCCACCCCCAGCCCCAGCAGAGGACCCCGGTGTCCGGGCTGACCTGCGCGGTCACCCTTCATGGCGTCCCAGATGTTGCAGTTGAAGTCATCGTAGCCGGCCAGCAGCAGGCGGCCGCTGCGGGAGGAGGCCACAGAGGTGATGCCGCAGATGATGTTGTCATGCGAGTACAGCATCAGCTCCTGGTCTGCCCGCAGGTCAAAAAGCCGGCACGTGGCATCGTCTGAGCCCGTGGTGAAGGCGTTCCCGTTGGGGAAGAACTGGTGGAGGGGGGTGAACGGGGGTGTCAGGGAACCCAAGCGTCTAGGCGTCCAGGCTCCTCAGCTCTGCCCCATCTGACCCCACACCCAGAGTTGAGTCAGGAACCGCGGGGGGCCACGCACATGGCACTGATGTTAACTTGTGCCCAGTGAAGGTCTGTGGGGGGGGCCCGGGGTGCTATGGGGGCCCAGGTGGATCAGGAGCACTCACACACACGGCGTTGATGTCGGACTCGTGCCCGGTGAAGGTCTGCCGACACATGCTATCCCGCACATCCCACAGTTTGATGGAGGCATCGCAGGCACCGGAGACGAAGCTGCGGGCATCGGGTGCCAGCGAGAGGCTCATCACGTCCCCACTGTGCCCTGCAAACGTCGTCGTCTGCTGCCCCGTCTCAATGTCCCATAGCGCACTGGGGGGGACAGCAGCGAGAGGCTGGGACCCACGCTGGCCCCGCCACCAGCCCACCCCCCACCAGACCTGCCCTCTGCCGCCCCCCCCCCACCCCACCGGCAGCTTGCGGCACCCCCCGGCTGCGGGGCTGGAGGGAAAGCAGGGAACCACTCACCAGGTCGTGTCACCGGAGCTGGTGATGATCTGGTTGTCGTCCAGGAAGCGGCAGCAGGACAGGTAACCTGGGAGGGGACCCAGCAAGATACTGGTCAGTGGCAGGGGGTGGGCATGCCAGGCAGAGAGAGAAGCCGGGCGTCCGGCCTCCCAGCCCCCCCCGTCCCCACCCCAAGGCGGCAGTAGAGGCCGGGGCGCTCACCCGTGTGGCCCGGCAGCTCCCGGCTGACGCGCACGTTCCCCTCGCGGGTTTTCACGCTGTAGATGGAACAGATGTTGTCCAGGCCACCGCAGGCCACGTAGTTCCCAGACGGGGCATAGGCGCAGGTCATCACCCAGGATGAGCGCAGGGGGATGGCATGGACCTGCAGGCGGCAGAGACGCATGGGCCCACTGCCCCGGTATCAGGCCCGCCTTCACTGCTCTGGGGCCCATTGACCCTGGCGTCCTGCCCATCACCCAGGAATCAGGCCCGTCTGCCCGCCTATGCGCCCCAGCATCCCTCCTACCCTGGACCCATCGCCACCAGCATCCCGCCCATCCCCACCACCATCCCACGCCAGGCCCATCCACCCCGACATCCCACCTACCCCCCCCAACCTGTCCCAGGCCCATTGCCCCCAGTGTCCCACTTGCCCCTCACCTTATTCGTGGTGTAACTGTCCCAAATGATGAGTTTCCCATCCTGTGACGCGCTGACCAGCAACCTGGGGGTGGAGACCGGGTGAGCGTGGCTGGCCTGGGGGGCACGTGTCATGGGCCCCCTTCCGGCCAGGGGGCTGCCCCACTGAGCTGATACCAACCCACATGCTTCTAATTTAGAAGACTTCACTGATATGGGGGGGAACCCAGGAGTCCCAGCCAATCAAAATCCAAACTGCCTCCAGTCCAATGCGGTAAAACAGCCTCCTGCATTTCCTGTCCTAAGATGCTGCCCAGCCGGGCTGGGCTGGGCCAGGCCAGGACAGGACACCTCCTCTCCCCCCCCCACCCCCCCCGAAGAGGTGGCTGCATCTGAGCGCCAGGTAAGGAAATCCCAGTATAACTGGCTGTCCTGCCCCAGAGGTGGGCACGACTTGCTGTGAGTAGTCCCTGTATAACCAGCCACCCCACCCCAGATATAGCCACATACCCACACGGGGCCCCGGCTCACCCGCCCAGCTCTCACCGCGAGTCTGTGCCCCAGTGCATGGCGTAGATTTTCGCCAGGTGGCCTCTCAAGGTGCGTCTCGTCCGCATTTGGATGCGTCCCACGGGGTCCATCCCGGCTGTGATCTGGGGGTGGGGTGGAGAAATGACGGGGTGGCCCAGTTGGGGGGAAAAGTGGGGGGAGCCTGCAGGCTGGGGGGCAGGTGGGGGGGATTCCTGCCCTGCATCACTCACCTGGCTCAGTGTGGAATCACCACATGCCTTCCTTGCGTCCTGGGGGGAGACGGTGGGTTAGAATCTGAACTGCCCCCTCCAGGCCTCCCCCGCAAGCTGGGGAGAGAACCCAGGCATCCTGGCTCCCAGCACCCTGCCTCCCCCCTTTTCCGACTGGGAGGAGCTGTGCAGCCAGCAGGAGGCGCTCTGCCCCCAAGCCCTGCTTGGGGAGCTGCCATCCACCAACTGCCGGGGCGGGGGGTGCGGCAGCCAGGACTCCTGGGTTCTGTGCTGGAGGGGGAAGCTGTGGGGGACTCACCCGGATCTGGTTGCGCAGCTGCTCGGCCTCCTGGCGTAGCTGCTCCAGCTCACTCATGGCCGCGGTGGGGGGGGCAGCACCGGGGCCGCAGCGCCGCTCAGCCGGCCGGGAACCTGTGCGGGGGGGTCGGAGGGAAAGAGGGGTTAGTGGGGACCCCCTGATCCACAGCACGGCTGGTGAGGGGATCCAGGCATCCTAGCTCCCAGCCTGCCCCCCTCCAACCACCAGACCCAATTCTCCTCCCAGAGCTGGGGAGGGGACCCAGATGTCCTGGCTGCCATGTTTTTTCCATTCTCCCGCCAGTCTGTGGGGGTCCCCCCCCACACCTCCGGAGTGGCGGGAGGCAAAGTACCAGTTGCCGTGGTGATGGGACTGGCTTGGCCCTGTCTCCTTTCCACTGATGGTTGTCAAGGCAACGGGATGGGAGCCGGGGAGCAGGTTTGGGATGGGGGGGGTTGCCGGCAGGGGGGCTCAAAGGGGTGGGGGGGCTTGGGCCATGCTGGCACTCCCCCCCCGCCCGGGTCCCATTTACCTAGTTGGGCAAAGCGTTTCCACCTCACAAATCCCCCCCTGGCCACGGGCGCCTGGACGCCTGGGTTCTGTGCCCGGCGGGGGGCGGGGGAGGG
>ML675649.1:49107483-49119848 GCA_007922155.1 Mesoclemmys tuberculata | reverse complement strand
GGGGGGGAACCCCAGGGGTTGCGGGTCAGGCATGAGGCGCATCCACCTGTTTCCAGCCTCCCTCCCCCACCTTCCTGTAACTTGTCACCCCGACAACCCAGGAGCCGCCTGAACAAAGCCCCCCCGCCTCCCCCAGCCCCAGCGGGGGCGGGGATCTGTTGCCCCTGGCGATGCCTTCTGTGGTTGGGGGGCGTCACCGCTTCAGGCCCCTTATTACAGAGGGGCCGGGGCAGTGGAGACTCCAGTGGGTCCCAGACGCCTAGCCCGACCCCCCCCCACCACCACCTGCAGGGAGAGACCCTGGATCAGGGCCGGCCAGACATGGGGACCATGCAGTCTTCATCTGCCCTCCTCCTCCTCCTCCTCCTCCTCCCCCTCACCTCACCGGCCCCTCGCTGGCCCCCCAAGGTAGGTACCAGGCTGGGGATGGCATCCTGGCTCCCAGCCCCCATGCCCCTCCAGAGCCAGGGAGAGAACCCAGGCATCCTGGCTCCCAGGCCCCCCCTGCTCTGCCCCCCCCAGCTCCCACTGCCCCCCCCAAGCCGGGAAGAGAACCCAGGCATCCTGGCTCCCAGGCCCCCCCTGCTCTAACCACTAGCCCCCACTCTCCTCCCAGAACCGTGTCTCAGGGCAGGTTCTTCAGGGCTGGGGAAGGACCAGGGGGGCTGTCTCTGTCTGGGGGGGCCTGTCTCTGTCTGGGGGCATCTCCTTTACTGGGGTCCCCCCTTCCTGCCCCCCCAGACCCTGGCTGACTTCGTGGGCGACCTGCTGGCTGCCCCGCTCTCCGTCGGCATCCCTGAGCCTCACAACCCCCCCTTGGCCCTGGAGGGAAGCCGACCCCCCCGCGACAGTCCCGAGCCCCCCTCCCGCGACCCCACCTGGGCCCGATTCTTCGCTGACTTCATGAGCGGCCAAAGGAAGTTTCGGGGCCGGACCAAGAAGGTGCCCGTGGCCCAGGGCTGCTTCGGGATGAAGCTAGACAGGATCGGGGCCCTCAGCGGGCTAGGCTGCTAGAACCCCAGGTATGAGCCGGTGGGGTCCTGTGGCAGGGGGTTCCTCAGGTTAATGGCGGCCCAGCTGTGCCCAGGGGTGGGGAGTCCTGGGGTTAATGGTGGGTCTAGTGGCAGGGAGTTCCACAGGTTAATGGCAGCCCAACTGTGCCCAGGGATGGAGAGTCCCCCAGGTTAACATCGGCCAGCTGCGGGGAGTTCACCAGGTTAACGGCGCCCCGATGCTGCAGCAACCAGGCTTCGCTCAGCTATTCCCCCTCCTGATGGGGAGGCCCACACCCCCCAATCTCACCCCCCCATTCTCCGTCTCCCCCCAGGTCTGTCCCCCCGACGAAGCCCCCCCGGGGCTGATGGAAGTGATGCCAGAGCGGTTCCGATCCATGACGCAGCCCCCCCCGGCTCTGGTTTTGGAGTGGGGGGGCCAAGGACGCCTGGTCTGTCCCCCGCACCCCCAGGTCCAGGACCGTCGGGCCCAGGCCACTCCTGCACCCACAATAAAGGGGGATGTTACGTCACTGCCGGGAAAGTGTCTTTTATTGCTGTGGGGGGGAAGGTTTAACCGGGCCGGGGAGAGAACCCAGGCGTCCGGGCTCCCAGCGCCCCCCCCCAACCACTAGACGCCCCGCATGCAAAATACCTGCAGCCACTCGCGTGCAGAGCTGAGAACGGCCACCTGGTGGCGCTGTTGCTCCACTTTAGGGGAGCGCTCAGCTGGCCCTGCCCCCCCGTGCCTCTCACTCCTGACCGGCAGTCCCCCCTCCCCTAGCCGGGGAGAGAACCCAGGCGTCCGGGCTTCCAGCCCCTCCCCCGTATTTACATTCCCCTGTATACCTCTGCCCCGCTCCCACACCGCACATCTGGAAAGGGAGGGAACATCTGGAGGGGAGGGCTGGGAGCCCGGACGCCTGGGTTCTCTCCCCAGCCCTGGGAGGGGGGAGTCCATGAGGCTGAGGGGGAGGGCCCTGCCACCGTCCGTCCCAGGGTCACTCAGTCTGTCCCTCTGTCCATTGTCTGCAGGGGGGCGCTGCCTGGGTGACATCTCCCCCCTCCCCCCACTTCCTGCCCTGGGTGCTGGGGGGTCGTAAACAGCAGCTGGTGAATGGCGACCTCCTGACCCCCACTGAGCCAGAGAGGGAACCCAGGCGTCCAGCTCCCAGCCCCCCCCTCTAACCACCAGGCCGCACTCCCCTCCCAGAATCAGGGAGAGAACCCAGGTATCCTGGCTCCCAGCCCCCGCTGATCACCACGCACGCTGTGACCCCCCCCCTTTATTGCTCTGCTTGCAGGCCAATATTTAGCATGGTGCCCCTCCCAGCCCCTGGTCCCAGCATGAGGGGGGCTCTTCTGAGGCCTTGCCCCCGTGACTGAAACACAGCCCCTCCCCGCTGCAGCCTCCATTCATTCCTTAGCAAGCTGAGTGTATCCCACTTTATTGGGGGGAGGCCCCACATTCAGCTCTGGTGTGGGTGGGTCACTGGTCCAGGTGAGGGGGAGATACGGGGACAGATATCCCCCCCCACACACACACCGGTTCAAGAGCAAACAGCAAGAAACAAACCAAACCCCGTTAAATTCGCCTTCAATATGAAGGTGACGGGGCGGTGCCCACCCATGACCTCATGGCCCAGCACCGCTGACACCACAGCCAGGCACCCGACATCACGGCTCAGCCCCGATGACTGCACGCAGGAGCACCCAGCGTCCCGAGTCACGGCGCCTGGTGATGACGTCACAGCCCAGCGCTCCGCCCTGGTTTGATGTCACCGGTCTCCCACCACATCGTGATGACATCACATCTGCCGCTCCTGATGACATCACAATGACATGCGCCAGCCCCAGTAACATCATGAGGCAGCAGCTGGGGGTGGGGGTGGCCAAGGCCTGAGTCTATGACATCACTGAACAGCAATGACATCACTGTTGGCAATAGTCACTCTTTGGTTTTGTGGGGGGCAGCCGCAGGTGGATGGCGCCTCTCCCCACAGCCCCCCATGGTGGGGGAGGGTAATAGGGAGTCAAGTAGATAAGGGAGGGCATGCCCTCTCCCCATGGAGATAGTGGGGGGCACCCATTGACATCACTGCCCCCCATATGTTTGGGGGGGGTGATAAGGCCTCTGCCGAAAGGGCAGCCAGGAGGGGAAATTATGGGCAGCCATCTTGGTCCCCAGTGGCCATCTTGGATTCCCAAGAGACAATCGTTGAGAGCCCTGTAGGGTGGGCATCTTGGTAACCCCACCCTGGGGCAGCCATCTTGAGGCCCCTGGAGCCCCCAAGGGGCAGCCAAATCTGGAGACCACCAAAAAGCGGCCATCTTGGGACCTGGCCACACCACGGTAGCCATCTTGGGATCCCCAAGCAAGAGCAGCCATCGTGGGAGGCTGACATGAAGCCATCTTGGCAGTTGGCCAGAGGGCCCCTCGGCCATCTTGGGACTTGGCTGGAGGGCAGCCATCTTGGAAACCTCCACCAATAGGCCCGCCCCACCCCCCCAATGACAATATTCTCCCTGGTCAAAGACACAAAGTGCAGCTGGGAGGAGCTGGGGGCCACGGGGTCTCCCGAATTCCCAGTTCGAGACCTGCCCCTGCAGGGTCCCATCCACACTGTGGGGCGTGGCTCGCTCCCAGCTCCGAGCAGGACATAACCCCTCCAGGAGTCAGAATTGGCCCCCCCCGGCTCCCCCTGCCGGGGCCGTTTTGTTCTGGATTCGCATGTTCTGGACGCTGGAGAGAATCTTCTTCTGGTGGCCAGCCAGGGTCACCCCGATCCGGAGCAGGTCCCTGCAGGGGCAGAGAGATGGGGGGTGAGTAGGAGCCCTGGCCCCGCCAGTGCCCCTCACTCCCAACCCGCAGCCCCCCGGGGGGGTCACTCACTCAGCGGAGATCTGGCTGAGCAGCTCGAAGGAGTTGAAGCCGGCGTTGCTGAAGTTTTCCTCATAGCCTCCCATGCGGAGGGCGCGGAGCCAGTCCCCCACGGAGCGGAAGGAGTAGTGAGGGGCCCGCTGGTCCAGGAGGGGGTGGGATGGCCTGGGGGAGAACACGGGGGGGGGGGCTGCATTAGCACCGGTTACGGATGGGTTGCTCTGCCCAGCCTGCCCCCCCTGGACACCCTGACATCGGGGGGGCGTTATTCCATGGAGGTCACCCCACCTCCCTGCCCCTGGGGAGATCAGTCAGGGGGAGGAGAAAAGAGAGAGGAGGGGAAAAGATAGGAGTGAGTGGTCCCCCCATTGTGCCCCCCCACCCCACTGCACTCCTGCTCCCCCAAACCCCCATGGCCCAGCCAGGCTCACAAACCCCCCCACAAGAGCCCCATATCGCAGACACCCTCCCCCTGTCGCAGTCCCTCACCCGCCGCCGGCATCCCGGGAGATGATCTTGAGGCTGGCCGGGTTGCGGATCAGCTTGTCCAGGGCACTGACCAGCTGGGCGAAGCGGGGCCGGGCACGGCGCTCTTTCTGCCAGCAGTCCAGCATCAGCTGGTGCAGGGCTGTGGGGCAGGCAGGCGGGGGGGGCAGGCGGTAATCCTGCTCGATGGCATTGATCACCTGCACAGACAGGGCCCTGGCTCAGACACTAGTGTGGCTGGCGACAGGGTCCCACCGGCGCCGAGATGCAGCCACCTCTGGGGTGGGGTGGCTGTTTAACAGCCACATAGAACGGCTGCAGCCCTGCTCCCCAGGGCTGGGAGGTGGGGGGGTTGGCTCAGAGGGTTGTAGGGGGGGCCATACTCACGTCCTGGTTGGACATGTCCCAGTACGGCCGCTCCCCGAAGGACATCACTTCCCACATGACGATGCCATAGCTCCAGGCGTCACTGGCCGAGGTGAACTTGCGGAAGGCGATGGCCTCCGGGGCCGTCCAGCGAATGGGGATCTTCCCGCCCTGGAACGGACGGACAGACGGGGGAGTGAGAGAGATGCCATGCCTGGCCACGCACTGTAACCATTGGCGCCCCTCCCACCCAGAGCTGGGGAAAAAACCCCGGCACCCCCCCCCCCCCCCCCCCCCCCCCCGGCACCCTGTGCTGGGCATACCAGGGAGCTGGTGTGTGGGGGTCAGAGGAGGACAGGGTTAGGGGTACCCACCCCACATACCAGGCAGCTGATGTAGGGGATCACAGGGGTATGGGATGTTTATGGGGGGTGGTCAGGGGCCTATGGGGGGCCAGGGGTTCATGGGGGGACTGTGGGTCCTGACCAGGTGTACCAGGCAGCTGGTGCAGGTGGGATTGGGGCTTATGGGGTGATCAGGGAGGCAGGAGGGCCATGGAGGGTGCATGGGAGCTGGGGGGGCAATGGGGGGGCCAGGCTGGTGTAGGTGGGGTTGGGGCTACGGAGGATCAGCAGAGCTGGGGGCTGTGGGGGAAGCCGGGGGGTCCCTGAGGCCGGGCCCTGCCCCACGTACCAGGCAGCTGGTGTAGGTGGGGTCAGCCGAGCTCTCCTCCAGGAAGCGGGAGAGGCCGAAGTCGGAGACCTTGCACACCAGATGGCCGTTGACGAGGATGTTGCGGGCAGCCAGGTCACGGTGCACGTAGCCCGTCTCCGCCAGGTAGTGCATGCCCGAGGCGATGCCCCGCAGCATCCCCACCAGCTGCAGGGGCGCAAACTGCCCCTCGTTCAGCTGTGGGCACATGGGGCGGGGTCAGTGCGGGGGGGGCGGGGTCAGTGCAAGGGTGGGGCCAGCGCGAGGGGGTGGGGCACTGCTGCAGAGGGGAGGGGGTGCAGCACAGGGCCCCCCATATTTCATAGCCCCCTGCCCTGTGTTTCGGGGTCCCCCAGAGCCCTATGAAGGACCCAATGGTCCCGACATCGATGACCGGGGCGGTTTGGGGGTGTCTGGGTTTCAAGGTGCCTGGAGTTTGGGGGTGTCAGTTTTGGGGCACCCGTACTCAGAGGAAGGAGTCCAGCACCCCAACCTCCATGACCCAGGAGATTTTGGGGTGTCTGGGTTTTGGGGGTCCCCTCCTCCCATTTATAGGCCCTCGTACTCAGAGAAAGGGGCCCAGTTCCCCAGTCTCTATGCCCCAGGTGGTTTTGGGGTGTCTGGGTTTCAGGGTGTCTGGGGTTTGGGGGGGTGTCTGGGGTCTCTGGGTTTCAGGGGGCCCGTACCCAGAGGAAGGAGTCCAGTGCCCCAACCTCCATGACCTGGGCAGTTTGGGGGTGTCTGGGTTTGGGGGGGCCAGTTTTGGAGGGCCCATACCCGGAGGAAGGAGTCCAGCGCCCCGTTCTCCATGAACTCAGTGAGGATCATGACAGGGGTGCTGCTGGTCACCACCCCCTCCAGCCGGATGATGTTGGGGTGTTCAAACTGTCCCATGATGCTGGCCTCACTGAGGAACTCGCGCCGCTGCCGCTCCGTGTACCCCCCTTTCAGCGTCTTGATGGCCACGCAGCCCTCCTTCTTCCCGGGCACCTTCAGCCGGCCACGGCACACCTCCCCAAACTCCCCTGCAGGCCATGCCAGGGAAGAAACCGTCAGCGGGGGCAAGACGGGGGCCGAGACGGGGACAGGAAAAGGGGGTGATGGGGGAGAGGGAAGCGAAGCAGGCGGGGAGGCAAGGGAACGGGACAGGCAGAGAAAAAGTGGAGAGGAAGAAGGGACGGGGAGGTGAAACAAGGAGATGGAAAAAAGGAGGAATTAACCGCATGAAAGCGAGAGGACGAAACACTGAGCCAAGAGCGACATGGGAAGGGGAGAAGGAACTGGAGGGCTGGGGGGGGGCTGAGGGAATACAATGGGGGGCATGAGGTGGCAGGGGGGTAGGGGGCATGAGGCTGTGGCAAGGGAACTGGAGGGGGCACAAGGCAGCGGGGGGTGCAGGGAACAAACTGGGGCGAGGGGCTGGGCAGGAGAACAAGGCGCAGAAATGGAGAGAAAGTGACATGGGGGCTGGGGAGTCCAGGGGCTTGTGGAGGCCTCAATGGGACACAGGAGCTATCTGGCTTGGGGGGGAGGTTTGCGGGCCGGGAGGGTCGGGACGCACCGGCTCCGATCACCTCCTCGATCTTGACGTAGGCCACGTCAATCTCCTTGGCAAATTCCCGCACGGCCTCATTGGGGTCCTCGTAGGTGAAGGGGTCGATGTACAGCTTGGTGCCTGGGGGGAGGGAACAGCCAGGGAGGTCGGTCAGAGATGACCCCCACCCAGACACTAGCCGCCCCCCCACCCCGACCCCCCCACTCACCATGCCCGATGAGGTACTGGCCGTGCTTGTCTGAGTACTCGGGGTCATGGCCACCTGCCCCACGCCTCCTGCCAGGGGAGGGAGACAGAGAGTGAAGGGTGGGCTGGAGGGAGCCACCCAAGAGACCCCCTCCAAGGAGAATGTACCCATCCCTGTCCCTCTGACCTCCAAATCCCTCCCTGCCCCCCCGGATCATCCCCTTCCATGCCCCCCCCGGCTGGGGGGGGTGTCTCGCCCGTCCCATCCCTCCCATGCCAGGGGGGGGTCTCACCTGACGCAGATCACGGCCACCACCACCATGGCCAGGACCAGCAGGGCCCCCACAGCGGCCGCCCCCACGATCAGCCCCAGCTGCTCCACCCGGCCCCCTGCCTCTGGGGAGAGAGACACCATCAGGGGGCTGCCCAGGGCTGCGGGAGGTGTCAGACAAGCATCACCCCACAACCCAGTCACCCCTCACCACCTGTGCCCCCCCCGACCTGTCCTGGCTGGCTCAGGGTGAGAGATGCTGCCTGGCCTAGAGATCAAAGGGCGGGGGGTGGGGGAATCTGAGGCAGGGCTGGTGGCCATGTTGCTGTGGTGGGGAGGGGCTCCACAAGTGTCCCCCCAAGAGCACCCTGATGCCAGGGGGCTGGGAGGGGTCAGGAGGGAGGGGCTCAAAGCAGAGCATCCTGGTGGGTGATGCCTCTAGGAATCTGGATGGCAGCTGTGGGAGAGGGAAACTGAGGCAGGGCAGGGTTATGGGGGTGGGGAAACTGAGGCAGGGCCAGGGATACCCCTGGTGGCTGGCTGCAGGGTTGGGGGGTCACTCACCGTTGCCCTGGGTGGGAAAGACAATCTCCGGCCCGAAGTCCCCGTAGCCAGCCTCAGAGCGGGCACGGACGCGCACCCCATAGAGGGCCCCACGGCGCAGGCCTACCAGTGCCACCTGGGCCTCTGACGCCTTCATGAACATGGGGGATTCCCCACCTCCTGCACCCTGGGGGGCAGGAGGGGGGGGTCAAGCTTGGCTCAACAGCGCGGAGACCCCCCCCCAACCCAAAGCCCCCCTGCATTCCAGCACCCTGGCCCCTCCCCCCACTCACCTTCTCGTAGTATTTCACCTCATAGTCCAGGATGCGCCCGCTGGGAGGGGGGCGCGCCGGCCACATCAGCATCATCCCACTGGGGGAAACCGAGGCCTGTTGGACACCAGCCACGGGCAGGGGCACTGGGGGGGAGGGAACAAGTCAGGTCCGGCCCAACGGGTCGGGAGTGAGGGGCGCTGGGGGGGGCTGTGGGTCAGGAGTGAGGGGCGCCGGTGGGGGAGGGGCGGGGAGGGAGTGAGAGGCGCCGGCGGGTGGGGGAGTCGGGAGTGAGGGGTGCTGGCGGGTGGGGGGGGCACTCACCGTCCTTGGTGGTGGTGACGTTCACGGACTCGGCCTGCGGCGGGCTGGGGCTCAGGCCTGACACCCCATTGAGGGCCTGGATCTCGAAGGTGTAGGTCACGTAGGGCTGCAGCCCCTGGACCATCACCCCCGGCTCCACCAGCCCCTCCGCGCCAGGGGCGAAGGCCAGGCGGGCGCAGGGCCGACACGGCTGCCCCTCGGGACAGGCAGAGCACAGCAGGGTGTAGCTCACGTCCTGCCGGCCCCCGTCCTCCAGCGGCTCGCTCCAGGCTAGCATGGCCACCGACCCGTTGATCCGGGCCACGATGCTGCGCGGGGCAGACGGGGTCGCTGTGAGGGGGAGAGAGAGACATAGAACGCAGGAGTCCTGGCTCCCAGCCCCCAGCTCTAATCACTAGCCCCCACTTCCTTCCCAGAGCTGGGAAGAGAACCCAGGCACTCAGGCTCCCAGACCGCCCCCCCACAGCTCTAACCCACCAGCCCCCCACCTGTCCCAGGGCCACTCACTGGTGCAGGCGGAGCCGGAGGGGTCAGTGCTGGCGCGGAAGTAGCCGTTGCGGCAGGAGCACAGGGCGGAGCCGGGCGCCGAGGAATGGCTGAAGGGGGGACAGGGCTGGCAGGTGCCCTCCCCCTGCGTGGCCTTGAAGGTGCCAGGGGCGCAGGCTGGCAGGGGGGAAAGACTGGGGTCAGACAGCACCATCCTGGGAAACGGAGGGTTCAACAGCAGCCGTGCCCCACCCCAGAGGTGGCTGCATCTCGGCACCGGGCAAGGGGTCCCTGTATAACCAGCAGCTCTGCCCCAGAGGTGGCTGCATCTCAGTGCTGCACCCCCTCCCCCTTCATGTCTTTCCCTCCCTCCCCACAAATTTTTGATTCCTTCTCTGCCAGCCACTGCTCTGGGGGGCCTCAGGCAGGTGTCCTAGCAGCTGCTCTCCTGGGGGGGCGTCTGCCAGGATGGGTAGGGGCGTTTAGAAGTCCACAGCTCAGACAGATGAAAGGCCGTGTCTCCCCCCGCCATGTGAGAGGGCTGGACTGACCCCCTGCCAGAGCCAGGCAGAGAACCCTGGAGTCCTAGCACCCCTCCAGCCCCACACGTTGCTCTGCTCTCCCCCACGTCTCCCTCGGGGAACCCAGGCATCTGGGAAACCAGGGGTCCAGGCTCCCACCCTGGGAACCCAGGTGTCTAGCCCCCCTGCCGGGAACCCAGGCTTCCAGGTGTCCCCGGGAATTCAGGCGTCCGACCTCCCTCCACCCCGGGGAACCAAGGCATGCGGGAACCCAGGCGTCCAGGCACCCCTGGGAATTCAGGTGTCTGGGTCCCCCCCTCAGAAGCCAGGCACCTAGGAACCCAAGAATCCGACCCCCCCACACCCTGGGGAACCCAGGAGTCTGACCCCCCCACACCCTGGGGAACCCGTGTCCAGGAACCCAGGAGTCCAAGCTCCCACTTCGGAAACCCAGGCATCCGACCCCCACTATCTGGGAACCCAGGCATCCGGGAACCCAGTGGTGCAACGTGCCCACCCCTGGGAACCCAAGTGTCCGATCCCCCCGCCCTGAGAACCCAGGCATCTGGGCCCTCCCCCTCAGAACCCAGGCACCTGGGAACCCAGGGGTCCAGGCTCCCACCCTGGGAACCCAGGCGTCCGCCCCCCGCCCCTCACCTTGGCAGCGCGTATCCCCGTCGGCGGCCTCGCGGCCGGCCAGGCAGACGCACCCGGCCGGGGCGTGCTCGGCCCAGCGCCCGTCCTCCCGGCAGTACATGCTGAGGGGGGCCGGGCCAGCCTGGACGGCCCCATCCACGCAGGCCCCGGCTACAGGCGTCAGCAGCTCGCGGGGGACGGTCTCGGGGAAGGCGGCCAGGCGGGCCGTGGCTGGGGGGCACTTGTGGAAGAAGATGCGGACGCCCAGCAGGGCCATGCAGGCGCCCTGGTCCTGGAAGGCCAGGTAGAAGCCAGCTTTGCTGAGCGGGCCCAGCCGCAGGGTTTTCACGTTGACTTTTCCCGTGGTCTCGCCCCCCGGCCGCTTGCGGGTCAGGTGCTCGGCCGCCACCGTGTCCACCTTGACCCAGGGGTTCTCCAGCCAGGCGGGGGCCGTGGCTGTGGCCACGTCGGCGTCAGCCTCATAGTAGAAGAGGTTGAAGGTCTCCTTGCAGGCCCGGGCCGGGCGCGGGAGGGAGAAACACTCCACCACCGTGTAGCGCAGCTCAGCGTAGACCTGGGCTGCCCCCCGGCGGGGCACGAAGCCGCTCCGCAGCCAGGCCTCCCGGCCCGGCCCGGCCACCGCGCAGACCTCGAAGGTGCGGACCGAGTGCTGGCGCTCCTCGTCCAGCCCGCTCAGCTCCTCCCAC
This sequence comes from Mesoclemmys tuberculata, assembly GCA_007922155.1. Taxonomy (NCBI): domain Eukaryota; kingdom Metazoa; phylum Chordata; order Testudines; family Chelidae; genus Mesoclemmys; species Mesoclemmys tuberculata. Next base: position 49,108,911 of record ML675649.1, on the reverse strand, counting down.
TGCCGCCGGTGGGGGAAGTGGGGGGCGGTCAGTCGGGGGGCGGCCGGGCACGTGCCCCGCCGGCCCCCGGGACCCAGCCCCCCACCTGGGATCCCCCCCTTCATAGCGCCGGAGACCCGCCCGGTCCCCCCTTGTCCCTCAGCCCTGCCTGCCCCCTCACCTGCCACCTGTCCCTCTCCCCCCAGTTGCCCCCTCACCCCAGCCCCCCCACCTGCCCTCACCCCTGCCTGCCCCATCCTCTCTTGCCCCCCAGCCCCTAGCTGCCCCCTCATCTGCCTCTCCCCCCCACCTGTCCATCTCCCCCCAGTCAGCCCCTAGCCCTCCATCCCCCTCACCCCTGCCTGCCCCCTTGCCCCAGTCCCCCACCTGGGATCCCCCCATTTCATAGCGCCAGAGACCCACCCAGCCCACCCTTGTCCCTCAGCCCCGTCTGCCCCCTCACCTCCCACCTGTCCCTCTCCCCCCAGTGCCCCACCACCCTCACCCCTGCTTGCCCCCTCCCACCAGCCCCCACCTGCCCCTCCTCCAGCCCCAACCCCCTCTCACCTGGCCCTCAGTTTGGGGGTATGTCGTCCACTTCAGATCCGAGGTCTCCAGCCGGGTGTTCAGCAAGGTCTCTGGGGGAGAGAGAAAATGTGGGGGGGTAAGCCGGGGGGGCACAAGGGGAGACCCCAGGAGTCCCTTCCCCAGCAGACACAGTCCATACCCCTCCCCCCACTCCGGGGGCGGTGGGATCCTGGATCATTCAAGGGTAAATCTGAGTCTGGGGCACCCAATGGCACCAGGAAATAACCCGGGGGAGGGGGTTTCCCCTCCAGGGTGTGCTGGCTCCCCTCCAGCCCCAGATCCCAAACCCTGACACCCCCCATCCGCATCCTCCACCAGCCTCCGCCCCAGATGTGAATGATCGACCCCTGCTGACCCTGCCCGGCTTCCCGGAGCCGATGGGGCGGGACCAGGCGCCAGGACGCCTGGGTCTTATTCTGACCTTGTGTCCTGCCTCACCAGCCCTTTGTGGGGTCTGCGGGATCGGAGCTGGGGAGGTTGGTGGGGGGGGCAGGCCAGCTTTTGCATTATCCCATCCCTTCCCCACAGGGTTGGCCTGGTATCTGAGGGGGGGTGGTTCCCACCGCCCTGCACCGCCTCCTGCTGGCTGCACTTGCTCTGGGCAGTCAGCGTCTCCCAGTCTCGTTACTGGCCACGGCTGAGGCGGATCCCAGCCCAGCTGCCCCCCCTGTCCCTGGGCCACAAGTTTGAATCCTGGCATCGCTAACAGATCCTGGGCAGGACAGAAAGGGTTAAATCCCCCAGCGAGGAGGTCCGGGGACTGACACTGAGAACAGAAACTGACCTGGCCCCAGGGGTTAACAACAGGGGAAATGGACCCAGGGTCGTGGCTCCCAGCCCCTCCCTGCTCTAACCACTAGG
>ML675649.1:49050721-49097787 GCA_007922155.1 Mesoclemmys tuberculata | reverse complement strand
CCAAGGAGGTGGGGGAGGGGCTGGGGTTTGGTCCCAAGGAGGTGGGGGAGGGGCGGGGCGGGGGGTCAGGTCCCAGTGGGGGTTGGGGTGGCAGGTCCCAAGGTGGGTCTCTGGGCTGGGGAAGTTGGCTCCCTTGGGGGGTGAGGAGCCCGTCTGAACAAGGGGGGCAGGGCTGGATCTTGGCCTCCATCTCCACAGTGGGGGACGGGCTCCCCGTCTCTCCATCTCTGGGTCTCCCCGCAGAAAAGCCCCGTCTTTGCTGTCTCCGTGGTGGGCGAAGGGGTCCCCGTTACAAGCAGCCGCCCTGCCCCAGAGCTGGCCGCGTCTCAGGGCATCCCCGTGATAACCAGCCGCTGCCCCCCCTTTTGCCCTGCGCAGCGCTCTCCCAATCCCTCAGCACCATGGGCGACAGCGACGACGAGTACGACCGCCGGCGCAGGGACAAGTTTCGCAGGGAGAGGAGTGACTACGACCGCTCCCGGGAACGTGATGACCGGCGCCGGGACGACTGGAACGACAGGTGTGGAGCCTGGGGAGGCCAGCAGGTCCCATCTGTATGGGAGCCTTGGCCCCCAAGGTGGAGGGATATGTGCGTAGGGGTGATTTGCCCGAGCTGGAGGGCGCTGTAGAGGGATATATCTGTGTGTGACTTATCCCTGAGTAGTATGTATGTGGGGGGTGTGATTTGCTTCTTGGGGGCAGGAGCAGAGGGATATATCTGTGGGTGATTTGTTCTGGTGTGGAGTAGGAGCTGTGGAGGGATATCTCTGTGTGATTTGCTCGGGGGTGAGGGTAGGATAGGAGGTTAAGGGATATCTCTGTGTGGCTGATCTGCCCCATGGCGGACAGAGGGTTATATTGGGGGTGGTGATGTCCCCCGGCGGAGGAATGTATCAGGGTGTGATCGGATTGCCTGTCCCCCGCAGGGAGTGGGACCGTGGCCGGGAGCGCCGGAGCCGGGGCGAGTACCGGGACTACGACCGCAACCGCCGCGAGCGTTTCTCTCCCCCCCGCCACGAGCTGAGCCCCCCTCAGAAACGCATGCGCCGTGACTGGTGAGTGAGCACCGCGTGAGACCCTGCCCTGGTAGCACCCGTGTGGGAACCCCACAGCTGGAGTGGGAGCAAAGGGTCACAGCTCACAGTAGGTTAGATGGTTACATACTGGGGCAGAGAGCAGATGGGGTTTGATGCACCATGGCCCAAGGGAGATGATTAAGACCCAGGTGATCTTGGCAAGTTACCTGCACCCCATGGTGCATAGGAAAGTGAAACTCTCCCCCAAGGTCACTGCTGAGCTGAGCCAGGAGAAGAAACTTTCCCACCCCACCGGGAGCAGTTGCTTAGGTGCTGAGCGTGTGAGCAAGAACCGGTGAGCCAAGTTCCTGAGCGAAGAAATGCTTGGTGTCCCCTTGGAGGCCTGGCCTGCCTTCTCCAACGTCCTAGTGCCAGCCATGGCTGTCCCTGGTGCTTAGGAGGCAGGAAATTTTAAAAGAAAACCTCCCAGAATACACTGAGGTTTAAAAAAACACTTTCTGACCTCTGACGCTGGCTGGCTGAAATCCTGTAGCATGGCCGTTAGGAACATAAAGGGACCCCCAGGGCTATCGGGGCTGCCCCTCACACTAGCACAAGCTGCCCCGTCATACAATTGCGTTCATAAATTTCAGTGCATAAAACCCTCTTCAGACTAGTTGAGCTGTTCGCCCCCACCACTCTGATTGGGAGGCTGATGCAGCACCGCGCCCCTGTGATGGTTAGACGCCATCTCGATTCCCACCTGAAATTGCACATGGCCAGTTTCTCCCCAGCTGCGCCAACGTCGCCTTTCAATCCGATAGCTGTGCACCTTCCCTAACACTTTCATAGAGAGCAATCAGTCCACACCTCTGTTTGTGAGACTAAACAAGTCGGATTTGTCCATCAGGCGGGCGTTCCATTGTCCTGATAGAATCATAGAATATTAGAGTTGGAAGGGACCTCAGGAGGTATCTAGTCCAACCCCCAGCTCAAAGCAGGAATAACCTCAGCTAAATAATCCCAGCCAGGGCTTTGTCAAGTCACAGCTTAAAAAACCTCTAAAGATGGAGATTCCACCACCTCCCTAGGTAACCCAATCCAGTGCCTCACCACCCTCCTAGGGAAAAACTTTTTCCTAATGTCCAGTCCAGACCTCCCCCACTGCAACTTGAGACCATTGTTCCTTGTTCTGTCACCTGCCACCACTGAGAACAGCCTAGCTCTATCCTCCCTGGAACCCCCTTTCAGGTAGTTAAAGGCTGCTATCAAATCCCTCCTCATTCTTCTCTTCTGCACACTAAACAAGCCTAGTTCCCTCAGCCTCTCTTCATAAGTCTTGTGCTCTCCTAATCATTTTTGTTGCCCTTCGCTGGACTCTCTCCAACTTGTTCACATCCTTTTTGTAGTGGGGGGCCCAAACCCGGACACAGTACTCCAAATGCGGCCTCACCGATGCCGAATAGAGGGAAATAATCACTTCCCGCGATCTGCTGGCAACGCTCTTACTAATGCAGCCCAATATGCCATTAGCCTTCTTGGCAACCAGGGCACACTGCTGACTCATAGCCAGCTTTTTGTTCACTGTAACCCCCAGGTCCTTTTCTGCAGAACTGCTGCCTAGCCCGTCGGGCCCCAGTCTGTAGCTGTGCATGGGATTCTTCCGTCCTAACTGCAGGACTCTGCACTTGTCCTTGTTGAACCTCATCAGATTTCTTTTGGCCCAATCCTCCAATTCGTTTAGGTCCTTTTGTATCCTATTGCTACCCTCCGGAGTATCTACCACTCCCCCCAGCTTAGTGTCATCTGCAAACTTGCTGAGGGTGAAATCTACCTCATCCTCCAGATCATTAATGAAGATGTTGAACAAAACTGACCCCTGGGGCACTCCACTTGTGACCGGCTGCCAGCTAGACATGCTGTTGAGCCCTTTGTTCTAGCTAGTTCTCTATCCATTTTATAGTCCATTCATCCAACCCATACTTCTGTAACTTGCTGATAAGAATACTTTGGGAGACCGTATCAAAAGCTTTGCTAAAGTCAAGGTATATCACGTCCACCGCTTTCGCCACATCCACAGAACCAGTCACCTCTTCATAGAAAGCAATCAGGTTGGTCAGGCATGACTTGCCCTTGGTCAATCCATGTTGACTGCTTCTGATCACCTTCCTCTCTTCCAAGTGCCTTAAAATGGATTCCTTGAGGCCCTGCTCCATGATTTTTCCAGGGATTGAGGTGAGGCTGACTGGTCTGTAGTTCCCTGGATCATCTTTCTTCCCTTTCTTGAAGATGAGCACTGTATTTGCTTTTTTCCAGTCATCAGGGACCTCCCTCAATTGTCACAAGCTTTCAAAGATAATAGCCAGTGTGTCTGAAATCACATCAGCTAACTCCCTTAGCACCCTCGGGTGCATTGCAACTGGTCCCATGGACTTGTGTATGCCCAATCTTTCTAAATAGTCTTGGACCTGTTCCTTCAGCACTGCGGGATGTTCACCTCCTCCCCATTCTGTGCTGCCCAGTGCAGTAGTCTGGGAGCTGACCTTGTCTGTGAAGACAGGCAAAAAAGACATTGGGTACCTCAGCTTTCTTCACATCCTCTGTCACTAGGTTGCCTTCCCCATTCTGTAAGGGGCCCACACTTTCCCTAATCTTTCTCTTGTTGTTAACAGACCTGTAGAAGCTCTTCTTGTTCCCCTTCACATCCCTTGCTAGCTGCAACTCCAATTGTGCTTTGGCCTTCCTGATTTCATTCCTGCATGTTTGAGCAGTATTTTTATAATCCTTCCTAGTCATCTGACCAAGCTTCCACTTCTTGTAAGCTTCTTTTTTGTGTTTAAGTTCACCAAAGACTTCTTTGTTAAGCCAAGCTGGGCGCCTGCCATATTTGCTATTCTTTCTGCACATCGGGATGATTTGTTCCTGTGCCCTCAATAAGGTTTCTTTAAAATACAGCCAGCTCTCCTGGATTCCTTTCCCCCTCATATTAGCCTCCCAGGGGATCCTGCCCATCAGCTCCCTGAGGGAGTCAAAGTCTGCTTTTCTGAAGTCCATGGTCCATATCCTGCTGTTCTCCGTTGTTCCTTTTGTCAGGATCCTGAACTCGACCATCTCATGGTCACTGCTGCCTAGGTTGTCACCCACTTCTACTTCCCTTACCAAATCTTCCCTGCTTGTGAGCAGCCAGTCAAGAGCAGCACGGCCCCTAGTTGGTTGCTCCAGCACTCGCACCAGGAAGTTATCCGCAACACAGTCCAAAAACTTCCTGGATTGTTTGTGCCCTGCTATATTGCTCTTCCAGCAGATGTCAGGGTGATTGAAGTCCCCCATGAGAATCAGGTCCTGTGAACTGGAAACTTTCCCTAGCTGACTGAAGAAAGCCTCATCTACCTCCTCCTCCTGGTCTGGTGGTCTATAATTGACACCCGCCACAACATCACCCTTGTTGTTCCTGCTTCTAAGCTTAAGCCAGAGACACTCAACTGGCTTATCTCCAATTTCACATTGGAGCTCAGAGCAACATAGTGCTCTCTTACATACAGAGCAACTCCTCTACCCTTTCACCCCTGCCTGTCCTTCCTGAGCAGCTTATACCCATCCATGACAGTGCTCCAGTCGTCTCAGTTATTCCAGTCATGTCATAGTTCTTTGACTGTGCCAGGACTTCCAATTCCTCCTGCTTGTTTCCCAGGCTTCTTGCGTTTGTGTAGAGGCACTTGAGATAACTGGCCGATTGCCCTACTTTCTCAGTACGAATCAGGAGGCCTCCCCTGTTGCACCCTCCTCCTCCTGCTTCTTTGTGGTGTCCCACTTCCCCACGTATCCATCAAACCTAGTTTAAAGCGCTTCTCACTAGGTTAGCCAGCCTGTCTGCGAAGATACTCTTCCCTCTCTTTGTTAGGTGAATCCCGTCTCTTCCTAGTAATTCTTCCTGGAACAACATCCCATGGTCAGGGAATCCAAAGCCCTCTTTCTGACACCACCTGCGTAACCACACATTTACTTCTGCAATGCGACGGTCCCTACCTGGGCCTTTTCCTTCAACAGGGAGGATGGACAAGAACACCACTTGCACTTCAAACTCCTTTATCCTTCCCAGAGCCACATAGTCTGCAGTGATCCGCTCAAGATCGTTCTTGGCAGTTTCATTGGTGCCCACGTGGAGAAGTAGGAAGGGGCAGCGGTCTGAGGGCTTGATGAATCTCTGCAGTCTCTCCGTCACATCCTGAATCCTAGCTCCAGGCAAGCAGCACACTTCTCTAGTTTCCCGATCTGGACGGCAGATGGATGACTCCGTCCACCTTAGGAGTGAGTCCACGACCACCATCACCCTTCTCTTCCTCTTGGGAGTGGTGGTCACAGAACCCCCATCCCTAGGACAATGCATCCCTTGCCTTCTGATCAACAGGGTTTCCTTCTGATCCATTCCCTCAGATGAGTCTTCCAAATTGTTCTCCGCCGTACTACCTGTGCAGAGCGCCTGCAAACGATTCCTTACCTCTATCTGTATTGCGGGCACATGGATTCTCTTTCTTTAGGAGGTCACATGCTGCCAATTTTCTTCCCCGTTCTTCAGTTTCCCCTGCACTGCCTTCTCTGAACCTTTCTCACACTGTGCCAGCAGTAACAAGTCATGTCTTCGATCGAGACAGGCGTCGTTTTCTTTAATGCAGCGCAGGGTTGATACTTGGGTCTCTCGTCCTTTAACCTTCTCTTCCCATATGGAAACCAGCCTGCACTTTGTACAGATGAAGTCGGCTCTGTCCTGTGGGAGGAAGACAAACGTAGCACATCCAATGCAGGTGACAACAGCAGAGCACTCACTTTCCATCTCTGTCCTCTGAGAGCCTTTTCAGATGCTGTATGTACTGCTCAGCTAAGTCTGAAAGGCAAAACCCCCCTGTGGGCTCTCCCGCAAGGCGAACTCTCAGGCAAACTCCTTCTGTTTGCCTCTCCTCTGTTCACAGCTCACTTGGTTTGCAACTGGCTGCTTTTTATAAGGCTGCTGACTCGAAGCAGTTGCCCCGGTTCAGCGCCTCCTTCTGCAATCAACCACTCAAGACCCACGGGGAACAAAGCACTCCCAATTCACGCTTTTCAATCCATCACACGCACGGTCAACTGTCAAACAGTCCCTGTAACTTACTTCAGTCAAATAAATGGTGTCTCAGCTACGCATCCCGCTAGCACACAACACAGCTCCCCTCACGGAGCACTCGCCTGGGCTCCTCTCGGACAGATCCCAGGCCAACTTCTGTTTGCCTCTCTCCTGTTCGCAGCTGATCTATCCCAGTGTCACATTTGCCCTTTTCCATGCCGTGCCGCATCGGTCCAAATCATTGTATTTTATTTACGTAGGATTGGTTCTTTTTTGGTTATATTTAACCAGAATAGACACCGTTCTTTTTGTTGTTGTCCTTTCTTTTGTTGCTTGGTTGCTTTACATTTTAGACTTGCTGGCTAGTCAGTCTGCAGCTCTGAAAAGCGACGTTAACGAATATCCAAGTGCCATGTTTCACAGCAGATTTGCTCAAGCCCTGGGGGTAAATTAACCCCTGGATGGGGGGGCCCAATCCCCGCCCAGGAGGCAGTGGCTGGAAGAAAAGCCCCTGGTGGCCGCATTTGAGGAGCTGTGCATCCCCTTCTTGGGGCTTCCCAAAAGTGTTTTTGACCCTTCTCCTGTCCCTGCAGGGATGAGCACAGCTCTGACCCCTACCACAGCGGGTACGAGATGCCGTACAGCGGGGCAACCGCCGGCCCCACCTACGGGCCCCCTCAGCCCTGGGCGCACCCTGACATGCACGTCATGCAGCAGCACCACCTGCTGCCCATCCAGGCCAGGTAAATAGTCCAGCCCATGTCTTTACCTCCCTCCGCCCCACCTCTTCTCCTACCCCCCTCTGCCCCCCGCGTGCTGACCCTGTCGGCCCCCCCGAGCAGACTGGGCAACATCGCGGAGGTGGATGTGGGCATGGCGCCACCGGTCATGAAGAGCTTCAAGGAGTTCCTGCTGTCCCTGGACGACTCGGTGGACGAGACAGAGGCCGTCAAGCGCTACAACGAGTACAAGCTGGACTTCCGACGCCAACAGATGCAGGACTTCTTCCTGGCACACAAGGACGAGGAATGGTACGTCGGCCTTGGGGCGCGGTCCTGGCTTCCCCCGTATGAGTGTGTGCGTGTTGGGGGTGGGGGTATGTCGTGGGGTTCTGATCCGGTTCAGAGATAGAACTAGACTGACCCAGCGGCTCAGATTGAGCAGGAGATTTTCGGGTGGTGGCGGGTTCTGATTCAGTGCTGGGGGTGTTGAAATTCACAGACCAGATGTTCCGATCTGACGCAGGCAGGCAGGTGAGGGTGCTGTCGCATTGGATCTATGGTTCTGATCCAATTGGGCAGGGGTGGGGGGAGTCCACCAATAAACAGACCGGTGGCTCCGACCCAAGCGTAGAGGAGCTTGTAATGTTGCAATACACAGACCAGCAGTTCTGATCCGGTTGGGCAGGCAGTGAGGGGGCAGGTGGTTCTGATCCAGTGTAGTGGTGGGGATGTTGCAGACATAGACCAGTGGTTCTGATCCAGTTGGGCAGGCAGTTTTGATCCAATATAGGTCGGGGGGATGTTGCAGTTCACAGATCAGCCGTTTTCATCTCAGACAGTGGGGGTGGGGGACCCCGGGGGGGCCGGTGGTTCCGATCCAGGGTGGGGGAACTGGTGGTCCTGATCCAGCGTGGCCAGCACCTGGCCTAGAACGAAGGCTAGTTGGGTCCCTCGCCTCTGCTGTCGCTAGCTCCTTAGCCATCCCCCAGTCTGAGCTCTGGGGTCGCCTCTCCGAGCAGTCTGTGGGGCCAGCCTGTCTCGTGATCCCGTGGAGCCTTCTTTTGGATCTCACCCATCCCACGGGGCTCTGGCCTGCCCCTCCTGCGCTAAAAAACACGGCGGGCGGGGGGTGCAGCGCAGGCCCCTACATCCTGCCCTAGGGGAATCTTGGTGTGTAGGGACAGAAGGGAATTGTGGCAGTCCGGTCGTGGGCAGAGCTCAGTGTTTGGGGGCACAGGGGAGAGGTCCCGTGGTCCCAGCTGTCGCTCACTTGACGACGCCATTGGCAAGTTGCTTTTGCCACGCTCCCGAGTGGGCGTTGGGGTCATGGGCATGTTTCGGTTCGATTGGCCCAACCCCGGCAGAGCGGGGCAAGCACCGAGAGCCTTCTTGGCCCGAACCTTCTGATGGGCACCTCTCCTGCCTGAGTTTCCCCCTCTGGAAAACAGGAATGGTTTCTCATACACGTTGTGGTAGTGGCTAGAGACCCAGCCCAAGAGTGGAGGGGGACCCCCGGCCAAGATTGGGGGTCCCATTATGCCAGCTTCTTCAGAGAAACCCCATTGACAGGGCCCCTCCACTGATACCTGGGCCAGGCACCAGCAAGCAACAGTCCCTGTCCGAAAGTGTCCAGTCTAGACAGGAAGGAGGGGAAACTGAGGCAGAGAGAGACGTGATTTGCCCAAGGTCATGCATCTGAGGCGGGTATAGAATCCTGACATCCTGACTCCTAGCCAATAGAGAACACGACTTCCCAACCCCCTCTCCTCCGCTCTAACTACTAGCCCCCACTCCCTTCCCAGAGCTGGGGAGAGAACCCCAGAGTCCTGGTTGCCAGCCTCCCCTGCTCTAACCACTAGGTATCACTCCCTTCTCAGACCTGGGAAAGACGCCTGGCTCCTAGCCCCCCCTGCTGTACCCCACTAGGCCCCACTCCCCTCTCAGAGCCAGGGCATAATCCATCATGCCTCAGTTTCCCGTCAACAAATCAGGGGGACCGAGACCCCTGCAGTGAGCGTAAGCACGTTGCCCATGCGCGGTGGCTTTTGGGCGAGGTTCTTGGACGCTGCGTGAGGTTCTTAGACGCGCTCTGACAGGCACCTCTTAATTTTAACGGCCGTCTCTTACAATTTTTTTTTATTATTATTTTTTTGTGGTGTGTGTGTGGATGCTAATTGTTAATTGACCCTTTTCTCCCCTCCTCCCAAGTGCCAGAACCAAGAGAATTCAAAGTCAGAAGTCACTTTTGCCGTCCGCCTGGAGAATCTAGCTCTCTTGATTTTTTTTTTGTTTTGTTTTTTGTTCCCGCTTCTCTCTCGCGCGTCTTTTTTTTTTTTTAGCTAGATAGCTAGGGTGGAGCACTGAGCACAATGCAGTGCGTAGCTGAACGTACAGTGGTCAGGAAGCAGACAGCTAGCCGCAAAAAAAAAACCACCCGACCCGGGATTTTTTTTTTTGTTTTCGGTTAAACAAACCGCCCGGCGAGAGAGAGAGCGCGCAAGTGTCCTCACTGGGTAGCCAAAATAAAGCACCCGTGTTTAAAACCACCGAAGGAATTTCTCGGGGCTCCCGTCGGAAGGCTGGAGTTGATCCTAAGTGTATGTATGACACGTGTTCTGTCTTATTCAATCGGAGCTCAACTCTTTAAACACATATATACCTAAAAACATCAAAGATCTTCCTTTCCTCCTCCCCCTGAGGTAGAAACCAGTCTCTCAATTACCCCCGTGCCCGCCCGCCAGCAACACGTTCCCTTGAAAATCCATTGCCCACCGGATCGAAAACAAGTGAATGCTTAAATCCTGGCCCAGGATCTTGGCTGATTTTGGGGGGATTTAGGCGTCTGACTCCCACGGACATCCAGGGGAGTTAGGCACCTGAATCGCATTCAACTCCGGTGTCATGGTAGCATTTGGAGCGCCCTGACCAAGATCGGAGCCCCCGCTGGGATCGAGCCCCAAATCGAGGCAGTTGGGATCTCTGGGTGGGGAGCATTACGTGCTAGCTAGGGGTTAGCTAGCTAGGGTTCCTGCCCCAAAGACCCTGTCCTCCAGCGAGCTGAAGGCGAGGGGGCACATAGGGAAAATGATTTGCATGGGAGTAGGAGTGGTGCTACGGACAGAACCTGGGTCCCAGTCTTCCAGCTGGGGGGATCTGCCCATCTTCCACCCCTCGGAGCTCCGGCCAACTGATACTAGCCGGGATCCAGCCCTCTTGGTTACTGTGGGGTGGTGGCCGGCGGACCACAGCTGAGCGTCTGTTGCTGTCTGTACTCCGACAGTACCAGCCAAGCTCACAGTTTCATCGGAGCCAAGCCAGCACTGCCTAAACAGTGCCCAGGGAGGGGAAACGACACACCCGGGGGGAACCCAGGAGTCCTGGCTCCCGGCTCTCACCCATTACAACCCCTCCCCGAGCTGTGGATGGAACCCAGGCTTCCTAGCCTTCAGTCTACCCCCCCCGACCTGCTGTTGGCCTCTTGCAGTTTAGCCAGGATCCAAGCACCCGCTTTCAGTGTTGCCCGCCGGGCGCTTTGCTAAGAGGCGCGAACGTCTCCCTTTCCCTGCCCAGCTTTCGTCTCCGGCGGCTGGTCGTGAGCATCACAAAACCCGATGTGGCAAAATCCATTTTTTCCTCACCAGCGTCCAGCTTGAATCATCAGTAAATGGGTGGGGGGGCTCCTCCCCGCTTCCCCCACCCTGCCATCTTTTTATGATGCCTCCCCCCCTTTTCCAACGCAACATGCATGCGTGAATCCTTTAGCGGCCTGGGCAGAGTGGCCCTTCCCTCCCCAGACCCTTTCTGATGATCTCTCCCCGTCTGCCTTTTCCCTTCCCTCCCGGCTTGAAGGTTCCGCTCCAAGTACCACCCGGACGAAGCAGGGAAGCGCAAGCAGGAGGCCCACAGCGCCTTGCAGAACCGGCTCAGCGTCTTCCTCTACCTCATGGACAACGGCTGGTTTGAGAACCTGCTGCTGGATATCGACAAAGCCAACGCCATCGTCAAAATGCTGGATGCCGGTACGGGGGTTTGAAGGGCGGCTGCTTTTTCCCTGGAAACCCCCATCCTTTGGTGCCAAAGTTCATGGCTGTCTGGGGGCACCGGGGACTGGAACCTCTCCATCGGTTCCTGAAATCCTGGCGACTTTGGGGACCCTCTGACCTTTGAATCCAGTCACCTAAGCCTCGACCGCTGAGCTGAAGGGAGATCCTCCCCAGCGCCAGCAATAGTAGCTCTTTTATCCACTGTCTCTGTTCACGTCTGCATGAGAGAGCCACTTTTTCCTTGTGTGTGGCCACGCCGGGGGTCCGGCTGTGTTGCCTGGAACCCTGGATTGTTAGGCAGCTGTCCCTCACCGACTTTTTCTCTCCCATGCCTCACAGCCGTCATCAAGATGGAGGGAGGCACGGAGAACGACCTGAAGATCCTGGATCAAGAGGAAGAAGAGGAACGGCAGGAGAAGGCCGAGCTGGGGAAGAAGGAGGACAGCCGCCTGTCCGACGCAGACCGCAAGGGCTCGGACAAAGAAGACAAGAAAGAGGAAAGCAAAAAGGTCAGGGCAGCTGGCAAAGGGTGAAATCCCTCAGGTTCTGCCCCGCTGCGCCTCAGTTTCCCCACCAGGCCCACTCGCACAGAGGCCAGGGTGATGGGTGCTGGTCTGAAGGATCCGGATAGAGATCGGCTATCAAGGGGTGCAGCTGGGGTCCCTTGGGGTGGGAGGGGCTGGCTTGGGGTCAGGGGCAGAGTTGCTGACGGGTGCCCCCTGTCCGACCCCCCCCAGGCTGATGGCGATGAACCAGTTGAGGATAAAGTAAAGAAGTCCTTGGAGGAGGAGGAAGAGAAGCCGGGAAAGGAGGAAGAAGTGGAGAAAGAAACCAAAAAGGTGGGGCGTCTGGAGTCCCATCCCCTCCCTGCCCAAGCTCCTCCCCTTCCTGACAGGCCCCGCCCCCTTCCTATTGCTCCCTGGGAGCCTTAGGCCCTGATCCCTTCCTGCTGCACTCTGCCTACACCATACTGCATCCTTTCCTGATTGGTCCCGCCCATTTCCCCTGTGCCCCTCCCACTCCTGACAGGCCCCTCCCTCTACCCATCACTCCCTGCCTGCCCCAGGCCTTGCCTGTCCCTATCAGCCACTCTGTGCGGTGGCTGGCCCCACCCCTCCCTGATTAGCCCCGCCCCTGCAGGTCCCTCCGTTCATGGGCGCCCCCTTTCCTCCTCCCAGGCCAGCAAGAAGCGCAAGCGGAAGCGCAGTGGAGATGACAGCTACGACGAGGGCAGCGTCTCCGAGTCGGAGACGGAGTCGGAGAGCGGCCAGGCCGAGGACGATGACAAGGACGGTAAATCATGGGGGCGGGGCCTTTCCCCCCGAGGGGTGCCAGGGCGGGGCCTGGCCGGCTCGAAGGCGAGGGGCGTGGGGAAGGGGGCACAGGGGCCAGCTCCCGTCTGGCCGCCCGGTGGGCACTGGCTGGCTCAGGGGCAGGGAAGAGGGTCCGGGGCCAGCCCCACCCTAACTCTGGTGTCCCGGGTCCAGAGGAGAAGCGCAAGGAGGAGAAGAAGCCCAAGGAGGAAGAGGAGGAAGCAGCAGCGAAGGCCAAGGAGAAGGACGGGGAGTGCAAGCCCCGCCCCCTGCACAAGACCTGCTCCCTCTTCATGCGCAACATCGCCCCGAACATCTCCCAGGCCGAGATCGTGGCGGTGAGCAAGGGGGGAGGCAGACCTGGTGGCCCCTGGCTGGGGCATGCCCCAGGGACCCCATCTGGCCGCCACGCCCTGGGGTCTGGCCCCCTTCCTGACACCCCCATGTCTCTCTTCTCCCTCCAGCTTTGCAAGCGCTACCCCGGCTTCATGCGAGTGGCCCTGTCCGACCCCCAGCCCGAGAGGAGGTGAGTGGCAAGCAGTGGGAGGCGGGCTTACGCGGAGCATGTCCACGGGGCTGGGCAGGAGCCGGGTGGAGGCGGGGGCTGGGGCCCTGGTTGGCACAGCCCAGACCCGGGCACGCCCTGGGTGCTGATGGTGTGTGTCTGTCTCCAGGTTTTTCCGCAGGGGCTGGGTCACTTTCGACCGCAGCGTCAACATCAAGGAGATCTGCTGGAGTCTGCAGAACATCCGGGTAAGCGGTGGAGGGTTGGGGAGAGGAGGAGGGGTCTGTCCAAGAGCACCCACAGCCCTGCCCCCAATCTCAGCGATATCTCTGGGGGGCTCTTCCTGGCAGTCAGGGCTGGTCCCTGATGCCCCAGGGTGGCAGCTCACTGGGCACTCCCCTGGCATCCAAGCAAATGATCTGTTATAAACATCTGCTCTGCCCCAGAGGTGGCCGCATCTCAGCGCCGGGCGAGGAGTCCCTGTATAAACAGCCACCCCGCCCCAGAGGTGGCCGCTTCTTGCTCAGTATGGGTCTCTTCCCTTCCCCCCCCAGCTGCGGGAGTGCGAGCTGAGCCCCGGGGTGAACCGCGACCTGACCCGCCGCGTCCGCAACGTCAACGGCATCACTCAGCACAAGCCCATCGTGCGTAACGACATCAAGCTGGCCGCCAAACTCATCCATGCCTTGGACGACCGCACTCAGCTCTGGGGGGCGGGGCAGGCCCGCGAGGCCCCCCAGGTCTCGGTCAGTACACAGGGAGGGGAGGGGTCCTTTGCTGTGGGGGAGGCCATGCCCCCTCATCCCAGAATCCTTTGCTTTGCGGCCCCCTAGCCATCGATCCGTGGCGGCTCTCCTAGGGTTGGAGGGACAGGGTCCAGCCCCCAAGGATCTGACCACGGGGTTCCCCTGGGCTCCTAGACCACAGCAAAGGCTTCTAGGAGGCTCCACTGCAAAGGATTGTGGGCCGGGGTGCCCCCTCACAGTCCCCTGTCCCTGCCCCCCCAGAGCCTGCCCTCCCAGAACCCCATCCTGAAGAACATCACAGACTACCTGATCGAGGAGGTGAACGCCGAGGAGGAGGAGCTGCTGGGGAAAAGTGGGGAGGCTGCCGACGAGCCCCCCAAGGAGGGGAACCCGGCCGAGGTCAACGTGGAGAGGGATGAGAAACTCGTCAAGGTGAGGAGGGAGGCGGGGGGGCTGTTCCCTTCGGGGGCTCAGAGGGCAGGGAACAGGGTGGGGGCCTTTCCTCTCTGGGAAGCGCCGGCCTTCATCCCAAGGTGGGAACCAGCTGTCTCAAGGGGGCGGGAAAGGGAGCGTGGGGCCATTTCCCCTCTATGGGGCACGGGCTCTGCCTCGGGGATGACCCCCCCTGTGCCACCCCCAGGTGTTGGACAAACTGCTGCTGTACCTGCGCATCGTGCACTCGGTGGATTATTACAACACCTCGGAGTATCTCAACGAGGACGAGATGCCAAACCGCTGCGGCATCATCCACGTGCGGGGCCCCATGCCCCCCAACCGCGTCAGCCATGGGGAAGGTACTGCTGGGTGCCTGGGTTCTCTGCCGGGGGAGGGGAGGGGCAGGTTGGAGCCATGGGGCTGGGAGACAGGATGCCTGGGTTCTCCCCGGTGAGGGGACGGGGCAGGTGGTTAGAGCAGGGGGGCTGGGGGCCCGGACTCCTGGGTTCTCTGCCCAGCTCTGGGAGGCGAGCAGGGGTTAGTGGGTGGAGGCTGGGAGCCAGGACACTTGGGTTCTCTGACCCCCTCTGGGAGGGGAGTGGGGGTTAATGGTTAGAGTGGAAGGGGGCTGGGAGCCAGGACGCCTGGGTTCTCTGGAGGCAGTGGGGCCAGGCACATCAGCAGCCGGGACACCTGGGCTGTCCCCGCAGTGGCCGAGTGGCAGAAAACCTTTGAGGAGAAGCTGGCTCCGCTGTGCACCGTGCGGGAGTCGCTGGCGGAGGAGGAGGCGCAGAAGATGGGCCGGAAGGACCCGGAGCAGGAGGTGGAGAAATTTGTCACGGCCAACACCCAGGAGCTGGGCAAGGACAAATGGCTCTGCCCACTCAGCGGCAAGAAATTCAAGGTGGGGGCAGCTCTGGAGGGGCAGGGGGAGGGGATCTGGGGGGTGGCCCTGGCCCTACTGACCCCTCTGCTGCCCGGCAGGGCCCCGAGTTCGTACGCAAACACATCTTCAACAAGCACGCCGAGAAGATCGAGGAGGTGAAGAAGGAGGTTTCGTTCTTCAACAACTTCCTCATGGACGCCAAGCGGCCGGCGCTGCCTGAGCTCAAACCCAGCCAGCCCCCCGTGCCAGGCCAGGGTACGTGGTGCCCCCCGGGGGGAGAGGAGGGGTGTCACGCCCGGCCCTGCCCCGCCCCTGGGGGCATCTGTCCTCCTGGGGCCACAGCTCGTATGGGGAGAGCCAGTGAGTTAGAGCACGGGGGGGGGAGGGGCTGGGAGCTGGGATGCCTGGGTTCTCTCCCCAGCCCTGGGAGGGGAGGGGGGGCTCGGGGTTAGAGCATGGGCGGGCAAACACCAGTCTTAAGCCTCTGCCCTTCCTGTCTTCCCGCCCGTACAGGTCTCAGCCCTGGACTGCCGTACCCGCACCAGGCGCCCCAGGGCCTAATGCCCTATGGACAGCCCCGCCCACCCATTATGGGATATGGTGGTAAGTTGGGGGGGCTCTCCCCTCACAGTTGGTGCAGGCCCCTAACGCAGCACTGGGGGGCGCTGTGCTGCAGGGAGCAGCCTGGGCCTTTAGTGTTGGCTGAGGGGCCCCTGTATAACGAGCTGCCCCACCCCAGAGGTGGCTGCATCTCAGCGCCGGGCGAGGGGTCCCATGTAACCAGCCTCTAGGATCGTTCTTAGTTTACTTGTCTGCTCACGTGTATCCATCTGTCCCTCCCACAGGCGGCCCCCCGTACCCACCTGCCCCCTATGCTGCCGGCCGCGGCAACTACGACACCTTCCGGGGGCAGGGGGGCTACCTCAACAAGCCGCGGAACAGGTAGGTGGGGAAGGGTGAACCCGTCGGCGAGCAGCTGTGGGGCTGGACGGGCCCGCGGCGTTCACCCCCTCTCTCTCCCTCCCAGGATGGTTCGGGGGGACCCTCGCGCCATCGTCGAGTACAGAGACCTGGACGCCCCTGAAGACGTGGATTTCTTCTGAATCCGACACCCTGCCCCTTGTTTTAAGCCCCTTCTCTTCCCCACATCCTGCCCTGCACCTGGGGTTTTTTTATACCAGTCTCTGCGCCCCCCCCCCCCCCGTTTTCCTTTTGTACATTTCACGGTGTCAGTCCCAACTCGATGAATAAAGATGTAAACACTAGCTCGGTAGCCCTGTCCCTCACAGCAGAGCGGGGGCGGGTGATTTGCACCCCACATTCCCTGTTGGCTTTGGAGTTCACTGACTTGCCAAGTTGGCCGTCACTAGGGACCAGAGTGAACGCCCCCCTGTGGCTTTATTGCTGCTTCCTGTGGCCACAGCCAGTGGGGGCATCTCAGTGGACCACTCCCTGGTAGGGCAAAAGCACCTGGCTACCCCCTCCCCGGACCCTTCCATTGGCTTGCAGCTCCCCAGGTATTGCCTCTTTTGGGGGGAGACCCATGGCTGTGTCCCCCCAGCCCTTATGGGAGGCTGCGCAGCAGCACACAGATGGTATGGCCTGTGTCACGTCCTGCGCTGGTGCTTCTGGTGGAGAGCCTCCACCTGAGAACCACTGCCCCCAGCTTTCTCCTTGAGTCAGCTAACGGGGCCATGGCCCCGCAGTGACCCTGCCCCTCGGCCGGGGCCTGCCGCTTGTTTCAGGTGAAACAAAAAAACCGAAAGAGGGAAAAGCAGCTTGCAAACAAAGTCCCGCCGTGGTGGCTCACCTAGTCCCCTGCTCCAGCTGTTCATACCCCCTCTCCAGCTCCTCCTCGTGTTCACGAGTTCTGCGGGGCTCCAGCGCCAAGGCAGCCCCCAGATCCTCCCATCAGTTCTTTTTCTACTGCTGTGATGGGGGGCTGCTAGAGACAAGGTCTCTCTCGTAAAGCTGGGGGTGGAGATAATCCCACTGCTGCTGAGGGTGGCCTGGCCTCCCGCAGGTGCCAAACTACGGCGTCTTTCATTAAAGAGGAATCTTGCTTTCTTGGGCAATGAGTGACCCTAAGCCCATGCAAAGAGGGGTCTTGCTGCGCCATCCCCCCTCCGTGGAGCAAGCAGGCCTCATGCTGTGAAACAGCTGCCACAGGAGA
The DNA here is from genome assembly GCA_007922155.1 of Mesoclemmys tuberculata. Lineage (NCBI taxonomy): Eukaryota > Metazoa > Chordata > Testudines > Chelidae > Mesoclemmys > Mesoclemmys tuberculata. The sequence continues at coordinate 49,080,850 of ML675649.1, read as the reverse complement.
AGCTGGGGGCTGAAAAGCGACCCACGTTAGGCCCCTCTGAGGAAAGGGAGAGAGAAAAACCCCAGAAACTATCCTGCCACTCTATCAACCTCTATTTTTATACCATGGCTATAATAGAATATTTTTAGAATATATATTTTAATACACAGCTATGAATACCCCAGGTATTTTTACTGATTATCCCAGGGAACTATCCTGCCCCCTATAAAGCCGTGGAGAGCCCACAGTGGGAATACAGCAGCCAGGATATGACAGAGGGCTACAAAATCATGGCAGGGGGTGGAAGCGAATAAGGAAAGCCGCCTCCGAAAAGGTCCTCTGGATTTCGGCCCAGCCCCCAGGGCATTTTCTCTAGCTGATGGCTAGGACTCCGTGGGCACTGAGCCATGGTGGGCGGAGGCAGGTTTGACCTCATGCGATAATCCTTTGCGACGCTCGCACCTGCAAACCAACGTTCACGGGGCCCGGTGCCATCGTCCCTTGTGCAAAGCCCTGGGCTGCTGGCCAGGCGCCACGCGCTGGTGCGACTCAGTTTTCACCAGTGCCCTCCCCCCGGCTCTGGCCCGGCCGTGCCCTGCCGGAAGAACTGTGGCAGGCAGAGGTTGTAGAAGGAGGCTGAGTCGAACGAGGCCAGCGCCCGCCAGTGCACCCAGCCCGCCGCCTGCGCCCCCTCCCGCCCGAGGCCCTTGGCCCCCCGGTAACAGTGGGGATCCAGAATGAGGAGATGGTGGCCAGGGGGCACGGAGCAGACCCCCAGGATCCCTTTGGAGGAGCTGTCAGCATCGCCCCCTAACATCACAGGCCCTCCACCCCCCTGGAAATGGGCGTACAAGGCCCCCAGCTGCTCCTCCAGCCCTTGGCCCCGGGGGCTGTGCAGGATCTTGCAGGGCACCCCGAAAAACCAGTCGATGCACAAGGCGGCTTCCACGGTGCCGATCCAGTCCCGGGAGCTGGCGAAAGCCAGGGCTTTGTCGCCCATCTCCACCAGGGCCTGCTGGAGGGCGGGCAGGGGGGGAACCGACTGGGAGGGGTCCCCCCCCGGCCCAGCCCCAGCAGCCGCCAGCCAGGAGCAGAGGGTCTGGAGCGTCCGGTAACCGCAGCCCCAGCCCCGATCGTCCAGCCCGTCGCAGCCGTAGTGGTAATAGAGGTAGGGACCGGAGACCAGGGCGGCCCGTGTGGGGGAGCCCGGGAAGGGGAGGCCCTGGTGGATGTTGGGGAGCAGAGATGTGGGGGGATCCCTGCAGAGAGAGAGAAAACATGATGCTGAGATGCGGCCACCTCTGGGGCGGGGCGGCTGGTTACACGGGGACCCTGCGCCTGGCGCTGAGATGCGGCCACCTGGGGGCGGGGGTGTCCCTGGAAGGAAACGATCTAAGGGGGCAGTGACAGGCCTGCAGGGGCGGATCTGGCGAGGGGGGACGGAAACCAAGCGGGATTCGCCCCCCACACGGAGAGGGGGTCACCCCCCAACGCTGCGTGGGAGCCGGGACGCCTGGGTTCTCTCCCCGGCCACGGGAGGGCGGTGGGGGCTGGGAGCCAGCACGCCTGGGTCGCCCCAGGGCAGAGGGGCAGGAAGTGGGTGTGGGTGTTACCAGCTCGTTTCCCTGCTGTGAATCCTCGGGGTCGGGCCCCCCGGTTTCTTCTCTGGCTCCGCCCCCCGCCGAAGAACCCAGGCGTCCGGGCCCCCCCCCCCCCCCCCCCGGGCCGACACCCCCCGCGTGCGGCCCCCCCCCCCCCCCCCGGGCCGAGAACCCAGGCGTCCGGGCCCCCAACCCTCCCCCCCGGGCCGAGAACCCAGGCGTCCGGGCCCCCAACTCCCCCGCGGGCCGAGAACCCAGGCGTCCGGGCCGCCCCCAGCCGGGGTCGCTCCGCGCCTCTCACCCCGCGCCCTCCATGCGGCTGGGCTTTCCCGGGAGTAGCTGCAGTCCGCGCCTACAAGTCCCAGCATGCACTTGGCGCGGGGGCTGTTAACCCTTTAATGACCCGCGGGTACCGCCCAGCCTCCCCGCCCCGCCCCTCCCGAGCCGAGACAGAGCCCGGGCTCCGCCCAGTAACCAGTCACGGGCCCCGCCTTTCCGCCCGGTGCGTTTATTGACGCCCTGCCGAGCTCACGTGTCCCCCTGGCGGGGCGCCGGGCCGCTGTGGGCTTTGCGGTACCTGCGAGATCGGGAACAGCACCGGACCCAGGCACGGCCCGCGGGCGCCCCCTCCTGGGGGTGGGGTGGGGCTGGTTTTGGGGTCCCCCCACTTCTATCCCTGGCCAGCCCCCGCTCATCCCCCTCCGGGGGCTAGGGTTAGTCCAAGCTGGGCTACACATGTACTTTGGGGGTTCAAGATCCACACTAGGGGTGCTGGGTCGCCCCTTATGCACCCCATGCCATGCTGGCAGGGGGACTGAGGCCCCTAATTAAGGGAGGGGAGAACCTGTGGGGGTAGAGCCCTAAGGCACTGAGCTCCCCCAGCAAGACAGCAGGGGGCTGAGGCAAGCACGTGGGAGACCCCCCCTGCACTGGGGTTTTGGGGTGCAGGAGCAGCTGGGTCCCCCTCCAGCCCCTGGTGCCGGTGGAGCATGCAGTTGCTGTGATCTGGAGGGGCTTGAGGAAAATGAGGACCCCCTGCAGAGCCCAGAGTGAACGAGGGGTGCAAAGGAAGGTGAGGTGATGGGACAGATTGGAAACAGGGGGCACTCACTGGAGTGTCCTAGGAAAAACAGGGGTCCCCTCCTAGCCTGTGAAGGAATGTGGGGGGACTAGGAAAACAGGGAAACCGCCACCAGCTGTGACCTGTCAGTGCTCCCAGAAGATCAAGGGGTATAAGGGGGGCAGAGGCTGAGCCCCCCTTTTCTACTCACTTGTGCACCTGAGCCAACCCCCGCAGCCCTGGGGTAGAGCTGCAATTTGGGGGCATCCCCCTGCTTGTCAGACAGGCCCCAGCTTTTAGGGGGGCCCCCATAGCATCCAGCTCTAATTTAAGGCAATGTTCTCCCCTTCCATAACCCCACCACGGTTGGTGCCCCACCTTCCCCCTTGCTGGCCAGAAGTCACAGCCCACCGCTAGCACCTGGGCACCTCCACCCCCCGCCCCCCTCAGTCAGCCTCCTGGGCCCAGCTAGCCACAGGAGTTGGTCCCCGTCTGCCTGGTCCTGCCCCACAGCGGGTCCCCCCTCACAGCTCAGTGCAGGTGACAGGCGTGAGGCCGTGGACCAGCAGGGTAGGCCCCAGGTCCCGGGTGAGGATCTCTAGCTGCTCCAGATAGCGGCCATAGCGGGAGGTGTCGGCCGGCGGCCGGGGCAGGTAGAGGAACCTCACGGCCGCCCGGCCTCCTTGCTCCAGCACCAAGGCGTTGAGGGCAGCCAGGTAAGCGTCAGGCACCCGCCGGGCAGCAGGCTCCCCAGGCGGGCTCCGGTGGCCGTGGAGGGCAACCACGTGGTCCCAAGCCACAGCCTGGATGGTGGCCCGGATGCGCAGCTTGCCCAGCAGCTCCTTGAGTTTCTCCTCCTTGGCCAGCCAGCCCCGGTCACCCGACTCCACACAGAGGAAGAGGCGGAGGCGGGCGGCCCGCCAGGAGCTCACCATGGTGACGATGCAGGCCAGCTGCAGCAGAAAGAGGCTGCAGACGTCCACGTAGGCCGGAGGGTCGGGGCGCAGCAGGTCCAGGGGCCACACGTCCACAAAGAGCCCCTCGGCCCGGCCCCCAGGCTCCCGGGCCAGCCGCGGGAAATCACGGGCCAGGCAGACGTTCTTCTGCATCTTGAGGGCGTCGGCGATGATGGCCACATACTCAGCAGGGGGCAGGGCTTTGGGGACAGCTGCCCCCCGCACAGGGGGGAAGTGGGCCTGGAGGGCCGCCAGGTCCACACCGAAGTGGTCGTTCTCTCGGGCCTGGCTGAAGGCCGGGTCCTGCAGGAAGTAGTCCTCGGGCACCGCGGCGTCGTAGAAGCCCAGCACTAGCGTGTTGGGTTTCATGCCGCCTGCAGGGGGAGAGTGAGGAGGGGGAGTCAGCGGTTAGCTGGGGACCCCTCACCCAGTGCTGAGATGCAGCCACCCCTGGGGTGGGGTGGCCGTTGTCACTCACCGAGCCCCGTGATGCGCAGCAGGTGCTGGGTCCCCTGGCGCACCGAGGGCGACAGTGTCAGGTCCACGAAGGCCTTCACGTTCAGCTTGTCCACCAGGCTGAGCCAGAAGTTGTAGTGGGCTTGGACGGGGTCGGAGGGCAGAGCGTCTGCGGGTGCAAAGAGAAGGTAGGACAAACGGGACGGGGGGCTGGGACTCCTGGGTTCTCTCCCATGGGGGTTGGCTAGTGCCAGACTCCTGGGTCCCACCCTCCGCTCTGGGAGGGGAGTGGGGGCCAGTGATTAGAGCAGGGGAGCTGGAAGCAGGATGCCTGGGTCCCCTGCCCATGAAGTGGGCGGAGGAGACAGCATCGGGAGGGTGGGGTCTGAGTGCGCCCAGGGCTCCTGGGAAGCTCCTGGTGTGGGAAGGGCGTGCCCGGCCGCCTGGGTCCCTCACCTAGCTCCCCAATCTCGACATGGCCTAGCACGAAGAGCCCCCCCTTCTTGAGGTCATTGACGAAACGGACGAGCCGCGCCCCACTCCGGGGGTTCGCCAGCATCAGCAGGATCTGGGGGCGCCAGAACTTCACATGCTCCTTCCGCACGTCCAGCAACAGCAGGTATTTCCGCACCTGGGGGGAGACCACAAACGTGGGCGCAGCCCCCCAAAGAATCCCACCTTCCCCCCATATTCCGCTGCCGGGGGACAGCTCCAGACCCACCCCTCCTGCCAGCGGCTCCCCCCGGCTCTCGGGACGCCCACCGCCCGGTGGCCCCCGTACCTGGTGGAAGATGAGGGCCTGGCTGATGTAGCCCCAGGAGCTGGCCGGCGCTCGCAGGTGGACGAAGCCCAGCAGGGCCAACATCAGCACCAGGCTGGCTGAGGCACCTGCCAGGCTGATCAGGAACATCATCACCAGGCAGCTGGCGATGCCCAGCAGGCAGGTGTGCCAGCTGAAGAGCTGGAAGGTGGGGCTGGGGGGGAGCGGAGGAAAGGGGTGGGGTTAGTGGCAGCTGGCCCCGCCCTTCCCACCTGTGCCTCCCCCCCAGCTCCCTGCCCCCCCCCCCCACCTCCCAGCTGATCCCCCCCGAAAGGGGGCCCCCCCTCACCGGAAATTCGGGGCTGAGGCCCACTCCAGTGCCAGGCAGGCCAGGTCCACGGCCGCGTAGGCTACCAGGTAGAAGACGGTGACGATTCCTGCGATGGTGTTCAGCTTCCCCACGAACAGCACCAGCTGGTGGGAGGGAACCAGGGTGGGGGGGTCAGGACACCTGGGTTCTCTTCCTGGCTCGGGGAGGGGAGTGGGGTCTAGTGGTTAGAGCAAGGGGGGCTGGGAGCCAGGACTCATGGGTTCTCTGCCCAGCTCTGGGAGGGGAGTGGGGTCTAGTGGGTTGAACAGGGGTGGGGGGGGACGGGACTGGGAGCCAGGACACCTGGGTTCTGTACCTGGCTCTGGGAGGCGGTGGGGTGGGTTAGAGGGTGTGGGGGGGGGGGTTGCTTACCTGCACCAGGGCCCAAGTGTAGAGAACGGCCACCCAGGGGTTACCGCCCTTGGAGACAACCTTGGCGGGAGCCAGGACGACGCCTGCGGTAGAGAAAACGTGTGAGCACAATACAGGGCGGGGGGGCCCTGTGAGCGAGGGGGGTGCTAGAGGAGGAGATGGGGGGGCTCACCAAAGAGGTCATCCTTGGCCAGTGCGTGCAGGATGCGGGAGGCCCCGATGAGGGCACTCATGGAGGCAGAGAAGGAGGCGGCGTAAATCCCGATCAGCACCAGTGGGGGCCACAGGTTGATGGCCCGGAAGAAGCCGTAGTCTTCCTTCAGCAGCATCCTGGGGGGCAGACCAGGCCTTGAGCCCCACCCCTCCCACCACACCTGAGCCCCGCCCCTCTTGCCAGCCCCCCTCCCCACACACTGGCATTTTAGCCCCGCCCATCAACCCTGCCCCCAAACCCACAGCCCCACCTTAGTCCCTGACTGAGCCACATCCCCTTCCCTCTAAGCCACGCCCATTTCACCTACCTCTGAGCCTGCCTCAGCCACACCTGTATGGAGGGTCTCCCCCCTCCCCCCATCAGCCCACCCCCTCCACAATCTCTGGGCAGGAACTCTGCCCTAGGCCCCGCCCCATTGTATTAGCCACACCCCCTCGTGACTCTCCTCTGGGCTCCATAGCCCCGCCTCCACCTCCATTCTACATGTACCCCATAGCCCCGCCTACCCCCACCCGGCATTATCTGCTCCATAGCCCCACCCCCTTCGCCAGCTCCGCCCCCCACTTCCTGCCTCCTCCTTTAGCCCCTCCCCTTGACTCCAACAGCCAGGTCCTCCCTCGCCCCTCCCCAGACCCACAGGTCCCCCAACCCCCTCACCGCTCGCAGGTGAAGCTGGTCATGAGGAAGAGGAAGAAGTAGATGATGAAGGTGTAAACAACAGCAATGATGGTGCCCTTGGGGATGGAGCTGCTGGCGTTCTTCAGCTCACCTGCAACAGCAGCCCAGCACCAGGGGTGGGACCCAGGAGTCCGGGCTCCCAGTCCCCCTCTCCCGCTCCGACCACTCGCCCCACTCCCCTCCCAGAGCTGGGGAGAGAACCCAGGAGTCCGGGCTCCCAGCCCGTCCCCATCTTTCCCCCCCTCCACTTGCTCCAACCATGACACCCCCTCCCCCGAGCCAGGGAGGGGACCCAGGTGTCCGAGCTCACCTGACATGTTGGAGCCGGCCATGATCCCGGTGCAGCCGTTGAACATGACGGCGAAGACGGTGGCAAAGGTCATCACGTTCCCGGTGGTGTAGTCGCGGGAGTACATGGCTGGGGCAGGGGGGAGAGAAGTGAGCATCTCAACCCACTTCTCTCCGCCTCACAACCCTCCTGGGCCTCCACCCCCAGGCTCCCCAGCCCGTACGTCACCCCCCCAGCCAGCCCCAAGCCCTCCACATCTCCCCCCCAACCCCGGGACGCACCGCCCAGGTTGGCTCGCAGGGTGGCCAGGCGGAAGCCGGTGAAGCTGGCGTTGAGGGTGTGGTTGGCGTCGCGAGCCACCAGCACCTGGCGGGGCCCCACGGCGACGAAGCTGATGAAGATGATCAGCAGCACCAGGTTGACCACCAGGAAGATGAGGAAGGCGGCGCGGGCGTAAATGCGGGCCCCCACCAGACACACGAGCAGGCAGACGAGCAGCACCAGCGAGCCATACAGGAAGCTATAGAAATAGCCCTGGGGCAGGGCGTGGGCACCAGGGGGCTCGGTCCCATCTGGGGGGGGAGAGGGAGACCATCAGGACTGGGGAGAACCCAAGTGTCCTGGCTCTCAGCCCCATCAACTGCTAGACCCCACTCTCCTCCCAGAGCTAGGGAGAGAACCCAGGCATCCTGGCTCCCAGTCTCCCGCCTGCTCTGACCCACCAGCTCCCCCTCGCCTCCCCTCCCAGCACAGGGAGGGAACCCAGTCATCCAGGCCCACCTGCCCCGAAGACGTCCAGTACGGCCTCCACCAGGCCCAGAACATAGACACCGCAGGCACAGACGTTGGCCAGGTAGAACATGAGCCCGATGCTGGCCCCAAACTCAGGGCCCAGGGTCCGCGAGATCATGACTGGTGGGGGGGTGTCAAGGAAAGGCCGGGGTGGTTGGAGGGGGGAGGAGAAGATGCAGCCCCCCGACAGAGCCCATCCCCCCCACACCCACTGAGACTTCCCCTTCACAGAGGTACTCCCCCTAGCCCCTCATCTCTCCGCCCCTAGAGACCCTACATAAACATCTCCCAGACACACCCAGCCCTCCAAATTTCCTAGACCCACCCCCACCTCCAGCCAACCTTCTCCACCCTTGCAGAGACACAGCGCCTCCCCACTCCCTGAATCAGCCCCACATGAGACCCAGCCCTCCCTCTTCCTGGCCCATGAGAGTCTCAGGAGAAGCCAATGAGCTGGCTGCACTGCCCCCTCCCTCAGGACAGGCCCTACCCCTGGCTCCACCCCACTGGCTGAAGGATACAATAGGCCCCGCCCCCCTGGATGGCACCATTGGTGCAGATGGCACAGATGGACAGTACGGTCAGCAGGATGATGATGTATGCCACCACCAGCATGAGCAGCGACTGCAGGAACCCGGCGTGACCCACCACGAAGCCTAGGGGGCAACAGAGAGGGGCTGTGGGGCGGGATCGGGGGGCTCCCCGCCCCAGAATTTGGCTGCAAGGTAAATTTCCCTCCCACAGCTCAGTGTGGCCAGGGCTCCCGCTAGAGGGGGGGGGGTAACCTGTGGAACTCCTCAAGGCAGGATTTTGGCTGGAAATCAATCTGGCAGCCACAGGCAACTGCTGGCATTCTTGGGGGCAGGGATTTCCCCAGGGGGCGCACCAAGTGCTATGGGGGAGAATCCCTGGGGGAGGGGAGGTGTCCCAGGGGAGGGAGGACGCACCCCAGGACGGAGTCACTCACCCACACGCATGAAGACGACGATGCTGAACATCGACAGCACGGTGGGCACCACGACACCAAAGAAGGTAGAGAGCCGGCGGGCTGGGTCGGGGTGCGGGGGGCCTGCAGTGCCTGGGCCCCCCACCAGGGGTGCTTCCTCCCCGCCCCGGATCCCCGGCATCTCCCCCTCATCCACCACGCTAAACAGCCGGTAGTTCAGCAGGGGGGAGCTTTCGGTGGACATACCGGCGGGGCCTGGTCACCCTGGAAGGGGGAGAGAAGAGGAGGGATTCAGCCAGTAACCCCCATTAGCCCTTGTCCCCCCCACAGCTCCTACTCCCCTTCTCCACCCCATATTCCCTGCCCCTCCTCCAGGCTCCCCTGAAATCCCTCAGCCTCCCCCCCTCAAATTCCCTCCCCTTCTCCCAGCCTCACCGGCAGCCCCCCAGGAAAACCCCCAACCCTGAACCAAGCCAACATAAGACAATGCTGCCAAAGGACTTTGGAAAGGAAGTAAATGATAATTAGCCAGACAAGGAGTTGGCACATTGTAAGGGGGAATCAGGGCTCAAATCCAGCTCATTTCCCCCCACACCACTAGAAAAAGGGAAACAGAGAGTTAGAAAAACTAGGGTCAAGCCCTAAAAAAAAAACCACACACCTGCCCCAAGTCTTATAATGCAACTAGAGATAAGTGTGTTTACACAGTGATACAGGAAGTGGGTTCAAACCAAGAGCCAAGACAGCTCCAGAAACTGGGTTTGCCTCCCCCAAAAAGAAAAAAAGTCCAGCTAGAGGGTCTCCTCTGGCCAAATTGTTCTTCATAGCATTTAAGATCATTTGGTCCGCCTGCCTGGCCAGAGGATGTAATTTGCGGGCAACAAGTATTAAATGGAAAGTGAAATTGGCGTGTTGCAATGCACAACCCAGGTTCAAACCTGACCGAGAGGCTAAAGAAAACTGGGTTTGAAGCCAAAATCTCCACCCAGATTCTTTGAACGAATTGGCAGGGGTGGGAGGTCAGATTTTGAGGTGAGAAGCGGGTTGAAATCCAGCTGAGAAACTTCAGAGGCAACTAAGAAAGTAGGTTTGGACCCTCAAAAACAAAAACTGGACCAGAGTCTGATAATTAAATGGAGGGGGAAAAAACCACACACACCTCAGGCAGGTTCAAAACCAGCAGGGGGAAACACTGGTTCTGAACCTGAAAAAAATCTGTCCCGATTCTTATAATTCACAAAATAATGGTGTTTTAATGGGTTCACATCTGCTGGAGAAGCCCCCAAAATAGCTATGGGACTGGGGTGTGTACCCTTGAAAAAAGAAGCCTGGCCAGGTTCTTATTATCCAATGGAGCAAAAACATACACACCACTGAATCAAGTTAAAAGGGAGTTGGGAAACAGCTAAAAACCCTAGGTACAAACCTCTCAGATCTCATTGGGTTTGGGCCCTCAAAAAGTTCACTTGCCCCCCATCCTACAGATGGGGGCACAGGTTGGGGGGGACACCCCTTTTCTCTGGGGAAAAAAAGAAGGATGAAAAGACTTTAAAAGTCAAATCTACAAAGTAACAGGGCACGCATGATGCTGCGTAGTCCAGGCCAGGAGAAGGAGGGGGGGATTGTTTAATGAGAGCAATGAGGAACTGGGTAATTGGTTGGGGGGCAGCTCTATGACCTCCAAAATGACCCCACTCCCACCAGTAAAACCACTCACGACAGAGCTAGCAGGCAGCCAGTCTCAGAGATCATGGGGTATCAAACTAACTGTGTGGGGCAGATGGGGAGGGATCTGTCCCCACACTGTCTATCCAGCAGGTCCCCAGGTTCTGAAGGGGTGACGCTCACCAGATCCAGGCTGTGGCCGTAGGGCAGGCTCCCTGCCCCAAGGTTCAGGAAACGGGGAAGAGGAAAGCTGGTGGGGGGGGGGATAGTTATAAACAGGTGTGTCTCTAGGGCGGGGATTTAGTGGTCAGGTAGATTCAGCCCAGGTGCATAGAGGAGCTTAAATGGGTTTCCTGGTCCCCCAGCCCCGCCCCCAACTCACTAAACCCCACCCCCTGGCAGAGCTAGGGAGAAGGAACCCAGGTGTCCTGGCTCCCAGCCCTTCCCCCACTCTAACCACTACATCCTCCTCCCCTCCCAGAGTGGGAGAACCCAGGTGTCCTGACTCCCAGCCCCCCCACTCTAACCACCACACCCCACTCCCCTCCCCGAGACAGGGAGGGAACTCAGGAGTCCTGGCTCCCAGCCTCCCCCTGCTCTAACCACCAGTCCCCACTCCCTTCCCAGACCTGGGGAGAGAACCCAGGCATCCTGGCTCCCAGCCGGGTGATGCCACAAACCTTTAGCAGTGGGGGGGGGGATGCTGTGGGGTGGGATGGATGGGGGGCAGGGTGTATCCCCCAGCTCGATGCAGGGTTCCCGGGACCGGCTGCTGCTCATGTGACAGAGCCCGCCCCCCTTCTACCTCCGCCCCGGGTGTGACTTAATGGGCAGCTGTGAGCTCAGATCCTGCCCCCTCCTCCCCCCGCCTGCCTTCTCCTCCCTGCCATCCTCCTCCCCCTCCTTCTCCCCTCCCCCCGCCCGCCTCCGCCCTCCCCATCGCTTCCTTTCTCCATCCATTCTCCCCTGGTCCAGCCTGCTGCGCATTGCACAGACGCCCCCTTGTGCACACACTGCTCTGCACACACACACACACACTGGCCTAGTGCACACACAGGGCCTGGTTCCTGCCTCAGTGACCCGAGGGGAGGCTCTTTGCTGAGCTCGGGAGGGTGTGAAGTGCCACCGCTGATGGGGTCCTGGCCCGACCCACCTCGTCAACACACAGCTCCCCCCTGGCTCGCTCTGCCAGTGCCCCTCAGTCCTGCCCCATTGCCTCTGCCATGCCCCACAGACACTGATGCTTCAGTGTCTCCTTGTAATTTATTAGCTTCCTTCCCCCTTTCCCCAGAAGCCGTGGCCCCTCAGGGCACCTAGTGGAATGTGCATTTTCAGTGCTCATTGCTGGGCAGGATTTGAACCCGGTGCTGGGGTGGATTTGAACCCAATGCTGGGAAAGCCACAGCCAACACCCCCACCATGGGGAAATCCCAGCAAGTGCCCCCTTCCCTGTGCCAAATCTGTGGGGTCCTCATGCCCCCACACTGCCAGGTTCCTAGCTGAGAGCTGGGGTCCCAACCAATGTTGGATTGTTACTGCTAGGAATGAATATCGCTGCGACCGTCCCACCTGCGTCACGCAGGCCGGAGACCAGCCCGGAGCTAGTTCCTAGGGACGATCTTTCCGAGAAATAGCCAGTCTCAGTTCCAAAACGGCCAGCGATGGAGAATCTGCCCCGATCCTGCCTTCAAACCTCCCTGCAGCTGGTGCATCCCGGAGCCACTCTCCGCCAGGTGCTGGACCGGGCTGGATCCCTTGGCGACTATCCTGTGTGGTTCGGTGCCCCCAAAACATCCACCGCTGACTGCTGTCGTAAGACATGACGCTGGGCTAGAGGGACACTTGGTCTGGCCTGGTGTGGCCGTTCTGGGGTTCTATGTTGTATTTTGGGGGCTGGATAGATAAACAGAGAATGGATGCATGTATGGATGGATGGACAGCCAGCCAGAACAATGTATGGGGATGGACACACAGACAGAACAACGTGTCTGGAGACAGACAGACATGCTGTGCCTATGTGGGACTGGATTTTTTAGGATTCGACTGTCTGTCCCAAACCCATTTTTTCTCCACCGTAAAAAAGACAAAAATCTTCTGTGGTCATTCATTTTCATCCACCTTCTTCCCAGGGAAAGCTCCATTTCGCAGCTGGCTGTGTTTTTCAGCCTGTAGGGGACACTGTAGTCATGTTTTCTAGCCACTCGGTGATTTACGGCTCCTAAGGCCAGCAGCAGGGACCATTGCAACCCCAGTGCTCTGGTGCCGAGAGTGCAAACAGGTCAGAGCCCCATTGTACTCCGAACTGTACGACGCCAATCTGTAGACATACAGCCTGTCTCTGATTTTAAAATGGTCAGCGATGGAGAATCCACCCTGACCCTTGGTACATTGATTATTATCAACACCTGTAGCCTGTGGTTATGGTCACCTGACGTTTCCCACTGGGAGACCCAGTTTTCAGTTCCGCTGTATCTTGGCCAACATTTCATTGTTTGGGTTGACATTTTCCAAGCCTCCAGCTGAATTGTTTTGGGGGTGTTACCGCTAAAACATCTGGTCAGTCAGAACCATAGAGTCCACCCTCCTGCACCCGCCAAGTGCTGCCAGAGTGCCCAGATGGAACCATAGAGTCCGGTCTTCCATGGCCACCACATGCTGCTAGAGTGTCCAGGTGAAAGCAAAGACACCACCCTCCTACACCCACCAGGGACTCCTAGAATACCCCAATGGAACCATAGAGACTGCCTTTCCGCCCCCGACAGGCTGCTAGAGTGCCCTCAATGGAACCATAGAGACTACATTCTTAGCTCACCATTTGCTCCTAGAGTGCCCCGATGGAACCATAAACTCCTCTCTCTCACCAGCCACACTCAGCATTTGGAGCCACTCAGGAGCTGGTGGCATTGTGGGATGGAGGGTGCAGGCGCTTGGGGGATTGTGGGATATGGGACTGCTCAGGGACCAAGGGATTGTGGGATATGTGGGCACTTGGGGGGATTGTGGGATATGGGGGGCCCAAGGCCTGGGGGACTGTGGTGTATGGGGGTGCTCAGGGACCAAGGGATTGTGGGATACAGGGACACTTGGGCCCAAAGGATTGTGGGATATGTGGGTGCTCAGAGCCCAAGGGATTGTGGGTACAGGGATGCTTGGGGACATAGTGGGTTACAGGGGCACTCAGAGCCCTGGGGATTGTGGGATATGGGGGTGCTCGGGGCCCAGGGGATTGTGGGATCCGGGGGGGCTCGGGCCCATATTTCCTCATATCCCATAATCCCTCGGGCCTGAAATGGGGGAGATTCGAACTTGTGACCTGAGGTGGGTCCCTGGGGGGAGGGGACCGTGCGTCCCAACTGTCCCTTTTGATTGACATCTTGGCGCAGCCAATCAGGAAAGCGGGGGAGGGAGTCGGGCCCGAATGGCGCCCCGTGATGGGTCGTCGTGGGCTTTGGGCGTGGCCAAGGCGTCGGGCGTTTCCCGCCTTCGGTCGGGTATGGGGAAGGGCAGGGGATGCTCGCGCCCTCAGTGTCGGTTGGAAGAAAGAGAGGCCTGCTGATTGGCCAAGGTGAGGGGAAGGAGGGCCTCGGGATTGGTCGAGATCGGGAGGGGCGGGACATGCCTCCGAAGGGTGTGGCTGAGGCGGAGGGAGCGCGCACCGCTCTCGGATTGGAAGGACCAGCGCTTGCGTAGCGACCCCCACAGCTGCCATTGGCGTCCGTGGCAAACTGACGCGTCCTCATTGGTCGCCGGGCGCGCGCAGCCGGAGCAACGCCGCCTGCGATTTGGCCGCCCGTCCGACGGCTCCCCATTGGCCGCCGACGGCGGCCCGTCCTTCGATTGGCCCCGGGCCCGCGGCTGGAGCGCCGCGATTGGTGGAGACGCGTCGCCCCCCTACCCTCCCGCCCCTCCCACCGCGCCTGCGCGCTGAGTGCGCGTCGGGGCCCGCTGCCTGTGTGAGGCGGAGCGGCGGCAGGTCGGGTCGGTCCCTGCCTCACGGTGGCGGAGCCGGAGCGGCCCGGGGCTCCTCCCATCCCCCCGCTGCTGGGCTCCCCTCAGGCCGGGCCCAGCGGCGGCGGCTCTTCCTCCTCCTTCTTCGCGGCGGCGGCGGCGGCCGGGAAGCTCCGGCCCACGTCGGCGGCGGGGCCAGGCCCCCTCCCCGGCGGGGCGGCGGCGGCCGGGCCCATGGAGGGGCTGCCCGTGGAGGTGCGGGGCTCCAACGGGGCCTTCTACAAGGTGAGGGGGCGGGGCCGCCAGCGGGGGAGTGGTAATTACGGGGGCGGGGAGGCAAGAGGGAGTGTGGGGGGTGGGGGCGGGGAGGCTGGATGGGTGGGGATGCTGGGGTGGAGAAGGGGTTATAATGGAGTGGGGTGGGAGGGAGTGGGGGGGCCTGGTGAGAGGTTGGGGAGGTCATGTGGGTTGGGGAAGGGGGTTTGCTGTGGGGGTGTGGGTGGTATGATGTGGGGTCTGTGGGGGGAGGGGAAACAATGGGGTTCTGGTGAAGGTGGGGTGAGGCAGGGGAGGAGAGATCATGGGGTTCTGGTGGGGGCACTTGGGGGAGGGGTTTATGATGGGAGTGAGGGGCTGGGGGAAGGAGGTGTGGTGAGGGAGGGGAGGTTATGTGGCTGTGGGGTCATGATGGGTGTGATGTGGGGGGCCTTCAGGGGGTTCTATAGGAACATGGTGCTATGGATGGAAGGAAGGTAATTTGGGGTATGATGTGGGGGACTATGGTGAAGTAACTGGGAAGCCCTGGGGGTGTGGCTGTGGTGGGAGTGGTTTGGGGGTTGTTTAGGAGAAGGTGTGGTAACTGGGAAGGTATTGATGGAGGGAGCAGACTACAGGTCTGTAACTGGGCCCATGGGAGAGGTGGGGGAAAGGTGGTATGGGGGGGCTCACAAGAGGACATAAGGTATGGGGGGTTGGATGAAAGATGTTGGGAGAGGTGGTAAGTGAGGGCATGGTGGGGAAGAGGCTGCAGTGTTGTGGGGTCCCCTGGAGGAAGTAACTGATGGGAGGGATGTGTGATCAATGGGAGGGGACATGTATGGGTCAGATGGAGGGAAGGGGGTAACTGGCTGGGGCTGAGGGTAAAATGTGAGGGGGACTAAGATTGGTGGGGTCCAGGAAGAGAGGAAAATTGGGAGTCTATGAAGGGAATAACGGGAGGGTAAGGTGGAGAGAGCTGTGAGACAGAGAGGTGACTCAGAGCTGGGGGCCCTGATGTGTTAAAGGGTGTTGGTGGTGAAATGGGGGGGGCTAAATGAGTAAAAATGTGGGGCTAATTGGGGGGAAGAGGATAGGTAACTCTGTGTGTTGGGGGAAAAAATAGGGAAGGTGCTGAGGTGTGACTGAAGGATCTGGGTCTCTGCATAAATCTGTAGGGACCTGTGGAAGGGGGGCAGGGAAATCTTCCCTTCATTAGCAATGAAGATTTCCTCTCCTCGGGATCCCCTGCAATCTGTATTAAGGGGTTACTGGGGATCAGAGGCCCCTTAATATAAAGGTGGAGGGTCACTGCTCTGGGAAGGGATTATCAGAAGAGCAACTCTGCTTCCCCAATCCTTTTGGGGGACCCAGACTGAGTGGGATGATCCAAACTGTGGAGAAGGGCACTGGTGTGGGTCTGAGAATGCAGTATTGCTGTGAGAGTGGCGAATACCAATTTAATCAGTGTTGCACTGTGCCTAACTTCCCCCTTATCTGTAAATGCCACATGAGCCCCCCCTTTACCTCTTCTTTCTAATCTTATTCTTTCCTCCTTTCCCTTTAGATACTTAGAAATTTTGCTTTTTCACTGTCTTTTCCATCGTGCTCTCCTTTTCATTCTCCACTTCCCCTTCCCCATGCTACTTCCCTTCTACCACAGATAATTTCCTCACAGATCATTTAATTTTCCCAAACCCTTCTCAGATTTGTCTCAAAAAGCCTAGCTCTGCCTCCTAAATCGACATCACAGGGGTCAGAGCTCCCTTCCTCCTCAACAGTCCAGCAGGGTTAAAAATATTCCACTGGGCAATCGGTTGGAATGATCCTTTATTGTGCGTCAGGAAAAGAGTGAGGCCTGTAATGCTGTCTGACTCAGCCAGATGTTCATTTCAGCTAGTAGGTCCATGCTGCCAGAGCTCCACAGGCAGGTGGATATGTCTTGTGTGGGGAGTGTAGTCACTTGAATAGCAGGACTCCTCCCCCCAATTTGTAATGCCTAATCAAGGTGAGGCTACAACTATTGCTATCTCTTGATTTGTGACCTTAGATCCCTTGATGGTGCCTGGTTGCGTCCCAGTTTGTATTCTTTGCGAGTGGACTGGAAATTGATCATTTGAGTTCTCCCGCCTGGTGAGGAGAGAAATAACTTGATTTCCCTCCTCCTAAAACTGGGATTGTACCCACCTTAGAGTGTTTTGAAATCAAGGGAAAGCTCTATATGTTCTTATTTATGCTGTGGTGGGCCCCATTGCCTGGCACTCAGAATGTACACTTAGCAATCAATCCCTGTCTAAACAGACCTAGTGTAGAGGAAAAACAGCTTCAGAGAAGTAAAAGTACTTGCCCAAGTCATGTATCAAGTTGGTCAGGGCTGGGAATAGCCATAGAGTCCCTCCATTACCCTTTCTCCTAGACCAGTGGTTTCCAACCTGTGGCCCGCGGGGTCTTTCAGAGTGGCCCACAGCTCCCTTCCCACTGGCTGCAGAAGGGAGCCACTGCCTAAGGATCCAGATGGGGAGTGCACGGTTTCCTTGCTGTAGCCAGGGGGACAGGAGATCCTCTTTGCTGAACTCCTTTCCTCTGGCTGCACTGGGGGGGAGGGAGGCAGGCTGCTGGTGGAGACTAGTGGCTCTTCAGGGTTGTAAAAATTATATTTGTGGCCCTCAAGCCAAAAAGGTTGGGAACATTATGCTAGACCTTGCTACCTCTGAAGTGCTTTTGAGACATGGGGGCGGGGGAGGTATTAGTATATTTCTCATCTTCTAAAACTAGAAGGAGCAATTGTGATTGTCTAGTCCGACCTCCTGTATACAGAACAAGGTGGGCTAAGAGTTTGACAAGCTGTTATTTTAATGTTCTTAAAGACTGAGAATATCAAAGCTTGGTTATTCTCCAAAAATGTCTGGGCTCCTAAACCAAAGACAGAAGTCGGAAACCTGTCTTTGCATGTGAACTCACGTGAGCATGCGCTCTCAGTGCTGTCTCATCTTGCAGAGTGTGATGTAAATTTATGACCCTCTGTAAGCAGTGAAAACACTGCGGCTGGAACCTGGATGAGCATTCCTGTTTCTGCATCAGACTCTGGTGCCTGATGGGTTAATGGCACTAGGAACTTAAGGCCAGGTCCTCAAAGGGGTCAGTAGAAGTTGGGAGCTAAATACCTTTGAGGAGCTGGGCCTTGGTTCTCAGAGCCAGAGCCCGGAGGTGCATGTGAAAAAAGAAGCCATTGTTTTGTAGCCACTTTCCTGGTTTGAGGTATTAAATCAAGTGCTAGTGGTTGGATTTATATCAAAATCTGCCATTCCCCCAATGGACCTGGTGTCTCAGCTCCATGCTGTCAGATCTCATTGTACTAGGGGCTGAACAAACATAGTGAGAGAGTCTCTGCTCACAACTGAAATGGACAAGAAAGGAAGGATTGCTATCCCCATCTCCCTGAGGGGGAAACTGAGGCTCAGATTTAGTGACTTGTCTGTCCTCGCACAATGTGTCTCTAGCAGAGCTGGGGATCATACCCTAATTTCCCGATGCCCAGACTGGCTTTCTTTTGCAGTAGGAACCCAGGTTCAAACATAATGCACTGACTGTAGTCAATGTCTATGTACTGTACACCACAGAGCTCCCATATGACGCTGATTCTCACATGCTTTGAGCCTTAGCACATCACAGGCATTATTTAAGTTTATGACCAACCTACACCATTCCCCATTCGTGCTGCCTTCTGACAGGCTAAGGATACAGCTAGTGTTCACAGGCAATCTTGTTTCTTGCAAGCTCCTCTGGGTGGTGTGTGTTTAAATATGTGGATGATACAAGTTTCATTACAGAGCACTTAAGGCTGTTGAGTCAAATTGCTCAATTAGCCAGGCAGCCCTAACCCTACAATTTTGTGCTTACGACATGTCCAGAGCAGTAAGAGGAGAATCTCTTGTGCCATCTAAAATTTGGGCAGTCTCATTGAAGTGCTTTATAATTTAACTGGTCTTGTGGTTACTGCTGAGACTGGAGAGCTGGTTTCAGTGCCTGCCTGTGCCACTAACTTTTTCCATGGCCTTGAGTAAATCACTAATCTCTGGGCATCTGTAAAATGGGGCTGTTTCTTCCTTTGTCTTGTCCATGCTCTGAACAGATGGTCTCTTATTAAGTGTATGCCTAGCACAGCTGATCTCAGCTGCGGCTACTCAAGTGTCAAAACCAGAGCAGGGTCAAGTGTGTGGGTTGTGAACGGAGCAGAGGTCTTGCACATTGTGGCTGAAGATGGTAATTCAGCCAGGATCTGTTAGGAATGACTTAGGCCTTGTTTGGCCAAAATGGGACCTGGACTTGGTAAAAACTGTAGGGTAGAGAGGATTCATGCATCTTTATTGCCAAAGTTCTGGGCTGACTGATCATTCAGTTGCTTCTCTTTTTTTATCAGTCTAGCCTATTGGTTGCCTCTTCCTTTGAAGTCTGCATCAGCTGGGAGAGCTTCCAAAATAGCGAAAGGAGCACTTCCGAAGAATGGCTGATCTCTTGATCTAAAGTGATTTTCCAGATAGAAAGTAGCCCTTCACAACCAGCTGTTTTCCATGTACCGTTGCAGCATGTCCTTAGCAGAAGCTTAATAGTCCCCTTTAACATAGCTACTGCCATACCAGATCAGAGTCCTGGGCTGTCCAGCCTAATTTCTGGTCTCTGACAGTGGCTAGCATCAGCTGCTTTTAGCGGCAGATGCAAGAAATCCTGCAGGCTTTGGATAACTTTCCCCCAGATAACTGTCAGCTGAGGTTATCTTACAAACCCTGCATCCTTGCTGTTGCAATTACGGATGTTCATGCTATCTATATAAATATCCAGTCCTTTTTTTGGGAGCTCTTGGCATCAGCGAGATCATGTGGCAGTGAGTTCCACAGGCTGAAGCTTTCCTCATTTACCTCAGAGCCAGTCTGTGTCAGCTCTCATCATGACTGTCTTGCTGCAAGAGAGTCTCAGTGCTGTCATGTGTGTTCCCCTCATGCATGCTGCAATGGCTGCAGTAACATGTCTGGCTTTAGGAAGAGCAGCCAGGCACTGTCTTGTTCCAATGAGGTTGCATACATGGCATAAAGTGACTTAATCAGGCCTGTTAAACAGAGATTGGGACCCTGTACATACGCATGGCCCTGTACATATGTATACGAGACAGTTTCTGCCCTGAAGAGCTTACACTCTAAATACACAAAACAGAGGAGTGATTGTTCTCCCTGATTTACACATGGGGAACTGAGGCTCAGAGTAACATTAATGTGCTAATATAATATAGGGATTTTCATTGGTCAGAGTGCTTTACAGAAGAGGTGTTATCTCTATTTTAACAATGGGGAAATTGAGGCACACAGTGTAAGTAACTTCCCGAAGCTCACCCAGCAGGTCAGCACAGGTCCCCAGTGCTGTATCCACCAGGCCACACTGCCTTTTAACCCAGTCCAGTGTTTTAACCACAAGTCCAGCCTTGATTAGTGACCCCAAACACCTCAGCTTGGACTTGAAGTAAAATGGAGTTTGTGACATTGTGATGGTAAATCTGCCAAAATGACTACCAGAAAGTTCTATGGATTAGACCTGAAATGTTGTCTAGACATGAAACGTTGGCCACAACCCTTTTCAAACAGAGCATATGAAATTTGACTGAAACCTGTTACAATGATAGCTCTTGCATGGATGCAGGTTTTAAAGCAATGAATGCTTTAGGAAGTGTAATCTTGGCAGGAGGATAGGATGCAATTGACTATACCCCTTGATATTTCTTTTGTAATTTTTGCTGCATGAATTGAAACTTAAAAAAAAAATAAAAAATTGAGGCAACATGGTTTAGGTCAACAGCCTGAAGCAAAATATCTTAAAAAAAAAAAATCTTGATTTCCGGCTACCAGAGACAGAAGTAGATTGTGTTAGGTTCTGCACAAACATCACAATGAATTTACAATTTATTTTAGATACTTTATTTTTATGGCCCCCGTTCCACCTCACAGTCTTTAATATATTTATCCTCCTTGTGAGGGAAGGGATAGAATAAGATGAGTCCACTAGGTTAGTCTTTTAATACCTGGTATTTTCTCCCTTTGAAGGAAGTTGCACACTAATCACGTTGTCTCTTGATCTTTTTGGTAAGCTAAACAGAGGCATCATATGAAAATCAGTGGGACACCAAGAACTGAAGGGCCTGAAATCACCAATTGGTTTGGCCCAAACCAATGTAATGCTGCAAGTCAATAATGCTGCAAGTCATATTTCATAACTGAGTAACTTGGAGGTGTTTGCCTTGCATTCAGGGCCCTAAAGTGAGGTTGGTAAGTTTCATAGTTGATCCTAATCAGTTTCGTTCAATGCTAATACAGGAGAATTTGTGGTCTATTATGTGGCAGCTTTAAATAAAGTTTGAGTTGAAATTGCTTTAGTTTTAACACATGTTTGTCATGTTTTTTGGAGCCCCAGAAATTTGGATTTCAGTTTTCCATTAAATCAGAACAAGATGTCAGTAATTTTAGCTCTTGTGATAGGTTCTTTCCTATGCTGGAAAAATGCAAGGATTGTCTTGTGTAAATCTGTACTTTCTCACTTCACACACCCAGCTTTCTCTCTGGCCAAGTGACTCCATCTTTGTGCCTCAGTTGGCCATTTGGGGTAAGCATCCTTTTCTCCCACCCAGTTCTTTGGGGCAGTTCTAACCCTATGCTCTCCCAGGGTTACACTTTCTTATTGTATTGCAATGGAGCCCTGATGTCAGTAAATGCTTCTGTAATAATATCCAAAGTCTTGTACCAACTGAGAATCAATAAACACAGCACCCATGTGGGATGGAAGGTATGTGTTGTCCTCAATTTATAGCTGGTGAAAATGAGACAGAACTGTAAAGTTAGTGTCAGTCCTGGAATTAAGTCTTGCTCAACCATTGGTTTGAGAGTCTTCTTTCTGATTGACATTGCTTGCTCCTAGAGAAAAACTCTTCATAAAAAGGTGGGTAATGAATCCGAGAGGCTGTCTATATAGAAGCTATACATCTGAGCAGATTATTTTAGCATTTCTTGATGGGGAAAAATGAGCGTGTCTTGATGATAAACCAGTGGTTTTCAGTCTGTGGACTCTGGGGGGTCTGCACCGTATGGCTAAGTAATTTCCAAAGGGGTCTGCACCTCCATTTGGTATCTTTAGGGGTCCGCAAATGAGAAAAGGTTGAAAACCAATGTGATGAACAGTCAGTTCTTTGCTTCTAGGTGCTTATTGTGCAAAAGGAACAATAACTTTTAGTGCTTTTTTTTAGACTGTCTTCAGCTGTCTTCAAGTGTCTTATTGTGTAAAAAAGTTAGATTTCATATCTAACCCTCCCAAAAGAATCTAAAAGTATGATTGACCTGTCTGTTTTTAATCTTTAATCAGATATTGTCCCTGGGAACCAAGAAGGAATGGTAAGGTTTTTTTTCCCTGAGATAGATGGCAGGCAGGCAAACAACTTATCTGTTTCATCTTATCATTTAGTACTTTCTCATCAGCAATGAGGTGCTAAAAAATCTGCATCTGCTCTTGATTTTTATTAGCCCAAGTGGTTTTACCAGGCAAACTTGCCTCTCTGAAACTGGGATTATGTTAAGCACCAATGTAGAGGTTCTCAGTGAGGGAAGTAACTTCCTCTTAGCAACATCTGGCACCACTTTGAGGGAGTCCCTGGTTTTAGGAATTTGGGGGTGGTCCATCCTTATGAAACAAGCAAAGATCATAATTTAATATCTGTAAATAGCAGCACACGATCAGAAAAAGCTAGAGCCATGGGATGTTGCAGGACAGTAGTAACATGATCTGGGCCAAAGGGGGGATGGTATTGTCTGAGCTTTGCCACAGGGCTAATTTTAGACCCGCCTTGCCCCACGGGAAAGCAGTCGAACATGAACCGGTGGCTGGCATCAGTGGATCTGCAGATCAAAGGTGTGAAAAAAATCTTTGTGGGCTAAGTCTCTGCTTAGAGGGGAGGAACGCTATTTTCATCTGACTTGCTGTGTCTACCCTCCCTCCTTTTCATGAATAGGGGGTCTCTAACTCCCAGACGACTTTCATTAGAGTTTAAGGTGAAGGCTTTCTGGAGTCTTGCGAGTGAGAGTTGATAGTAAGATTTCAGATCACAAAGGTTATTTCCCATCTTGTGTTTCACGGTACCAGTCCCCTTTCAGCTTTTTAATAGCAGCCTGTCAGCAGCCGCTTATTCCACTGAAATCAGGCCCATGGGGAAAGCTTTGTGACCTAGGAGATAGAGCCCTGGACTGAAGCCTCAAGGGGTCGGAGTCCTATTCCTGGCTAGGCCACGGGCCTGCTGAGTGACCTTCGTTAAGGCATTTCACCACTCTGTACCTCAGTTTCCCCGTGTGTAAAATGGGAATAATGACACACCTCCTCTGTAAAGCCCTTTGACGTCAACTGATTAGAAGTGCTAGATGTTCTTGTTACTGAGCCGGATACTGCACAATGAGGGACAGTCCCTGCAGCAAAGAGCTAACCCTGAAAGAGTGGGAGAGAGGATTTTACAGATGGGGAGGTCAAGGCTCAGAGAGATTCAGTGAGTTGCTGGGAGTTGCACCTGAGACCCAATGCAGTGCCTCGGTGGTTGTCTGCTCAGCCATTCAGTCACCTCCTTCACCGTGACAAACTTCTTTCCAGGACATTCTCATGCATCGTCCCCTCCCCTCCTTCCTTGAGTCTCTTCAGAACGGTGGAATTCCCTGCCTGCCTCACTGCTCTCTTTGTGTCCTCTTTGCATAGCTTCATAGCAACGTGGGGCTGGAAGGGTTCCTGAAAAGTCAAATCCAGCCCTGCACTGAGGCAGGACCAAGTAAAGCTAGACCGTCCTTGACAGGGTTTGTCTCGCCTGTTGTTAAAAACCTCCAATGATGGGGGTTCTGCAACCTCCTCATATCTAACCTAAAAGTCCCCAACCTTTTTATAGCATATTTGAAGACTATCAGGCCCCCTGCCCCGCCCCTCCCCCACCATCTTCTTTTCTCAAGACTTAACTCTTTCCGGTTTATCGACATCTTTCCTAAAGTGCTTGGATTTGAACACTGTATGGCAGCTGAGGCCTCTCCAGTGCAGAGTACAGTAGGACGACTACCTCTCGGGTCCTACGTACAATGCTTCTGTTAGAACCCCCTCCAAGAAATCACAGTGTTGACTCATATTGTGACCCCTCTGTGCACTTCCCCCTTCTCCACTGTGTCAAATACCAACTGGATCACTTTTAGAGCTCTTACCATTTAATTCCACCCTAACTCTTAGATGCATAAAGCTACTACCTTGTTGTCATCGTCCTCAGTACACCTTTGCCTGCGTTGCCCTCAGCGTGCTCATAATGCTTGCAGCTCTTCAATAAGAACGCTATAATCAAGTCTCATGCTTCCTGTCTTCAGTGTGTTGTCTCAGGGGTCAGGAAGGAATTGTTTTCCCCAGTGCGCAATTGGCTAGACATATTCAGGCATGTTTTTGCCTTCCTCTGAAGCATTAGAGATTGGCCCCAGCTGGAGACAGGAGAGTGGATGGGGTGGATCAGAGGTGATACAGAAAATCCTTTCTAGTGGCCTAGCTGGTATGTTTCCCTTCCTTGCTCAGGGTCACACTGATCCCTAGCTTTAGGGTCAGGAAGGAACTTTCCCTCAGATCAGATTGGCAGGGACCTTGGGGTTTTTTGCCTTCCTCTGCAGCATGGAGCATAGACTGCCAGCTGGGCTCAACTGAGTATATATTGCTTAGTCATTTCTCTGCTGTAACACGGGCCTCGAGGATTGGCGGTACCTTGGCTTCTGTTCTCTCACTGTAGTGCACAGGTTGGTCTCCTAAGGACAGAAATGCTCTGGTTTAACTAAAATTGGGGCATGCAGGTGGGATTTAATGGACAGCATTAAACCCAAGATCAGGCTGTGTGATCCAACGTCCCTTTCTGGCCTTAAACTCATTTAATTGATAAAAATCCCCCCTTCTGTATGGTGCCTTCATAAAGTGGAGGTGACTGTAAGTGCTCTAATGGCAGAAGGCTCTGCAGTCCAGCAGCCGAAAGTGGAACAAGATCCAGTAGCTGGAAGTTGAAGCTAGAAAAATCCCAACTGGAAACGGAGCAAGTGTTTAACTCTTCAAGGTTGTTATCCATTGGAACAGCTTCCCTGGGGTAGGTATACCTAATCCTTAATGCTTAATCCTGCCTCAGTGCAGGGAGATGGACTAGATCAGTGTTTCTCACCGACTGGCCTGTGAACTGATGCTGCTTCCTGAGATCTCCCTGCTAATTTGGGAAGGCAGGAAGTTGGTCCCTAGTATCAAAAAGGTTGAGAAACACTGGGTTAGATGACCTGTTGAGGTCCCTTCCAGCCTGACGTTTCTGATTTTTGTGATGGATTTGTCCATTACTTGGAGTTTTTAAATTGAGAAGCATAATTGGGTTCAGAAAAGAACTAAGAGAAGTTCATGGAGGATAGGTCCGTCAATGGCTGTTAGCCCGGATCGTCAGGGAGGCAACCCCTTGGTCTGGCTGTCCTTAAATTTCCAACTGCCAGTAGGTAGGACTAGACAGTAGGGATGGATCACTTGAAAATGCTTTGTTCTGTTCATTCCCTCTGAAGCTGTGCTTTTCAACCTGTGCTCCGCAGACCCTTGGGGATCCACAGACTCTCTGAAATTTCCAAATGGGTCCACACCCCCATTTGAAAATTTGTAGAGGTCCACAAATGAAAAAAGGTTGTAAACCACTGCTGTTAAGCATCTGACACTGGTCCGTGTCAGAAGACAGGAGGGTACTGGGTTACATGGACCATTGGTCTGACCCCAGTATGGCTGTTCTTATCAGACGGAACGTTTTTCTAAAATAAAAACTCTTAGCCCATCCATAGTGTGTTGGGATGGATGTAGGCGTTGCTGGCTGACTTTCACGTGTGTATGTTGCACAGGAGTCAGACTGAAGAGCGATTCCCTTCTGGTCTTAAGCTATGAAACGGTGATGGGGACTGGACGGGCGGTGAGTGGAGGCTACCGATTGTGATGCACAAAGTGCTAGGTTGACTCTGCCCTCACTTCCTTTGGTCTGTGACTTCCCCCAATGTCCTCTCGTGGTCCTAGATTTGAGCAGCATGACAGATTTTTGTGGCTAGAAGGGAATGTTAGCGGTAGTCTGACTTCCTGTCCCTAGAATTTCACCCCAATACCCCTGCATTGAGCTCAGTAACTTGTGCTGGACTAAAGCATTTCATCCCGGAAGACAGCCATCCGTTCTTGATATGAGGACCTCAAAAAGTGGAGAATCCACCACTTGGGATTTCCTGTCAGTGATTAATCACCCTCACCTAAAAAATTCTTATTTTTAACTTGAATTTGGCCTTAATTTCCGGCCGTTGGTTCTTGCTCTGCCTTTCTATGCTAGGTGATTAAGCCCTTTTGAGTACACACATGGAGAGAATCTCAGGTGCTAAACACCATGACCAAGTCCTCTTTTTAATCTTAAGTCTCTCACTGTAAGGTGTATTTTTCAGGTTTGGGATAATTTGTGTGACTATTCTCTGCACTGTCGCCAATGTTCAATATTTTCTTTTAAAAAAGGTGGACGCGAGAATCGGATGCAGTATTCCGGCATCAGTCTCATTGAATGATCCTGGATTGGGGCACTAGATCTCATAGAGTTTCAAATGTGTCTGGTTAATAGAGCCAATGGCTTGAAACCTTACCTTAGTTTATTTAATGGGCTCTCAAACTGGATGTTCTGGTACCCTGGAGAGGCTGTGGGAGGCAGTCGGGTCAACCCTCCCTTTCTCTATGGCTAGATGAAACTTTCATGGATGATCCCGAAACTCTCTTCTGTTGCAACATAGGGTTATGACACGGAAAAGGCTGAGATGTGCAGTTTATTTTAGACCCCGGCAATGTGTTGAGGGGGGTGCACAAGTGTGCATGGGCTCAGAGTGGAAAGTGGCGATAAAATGTTCCGTGTGCCACTTTGGTATGAGAGGAGAGCTGATCTGCTTCATGCTGAATGAATGATAAATGAGATGCCGTTTGCCAGTCGGTTGGCCATCTCGCGAATGAGGCTGACTACATATATAGCCTCAGCCACAACTGCGTTTAAAGGGGACTAGTCTGCCTGCTTGAGACAAATATAGAACTGTTACTCCTGGAGGATTGAATTACCATCTCTGGATTGCGGGGTGGAGGTGTGGAGGAGATCAGTTTCTGTGGTCAGATCCAGATTTGTAAAGCAGGGAAGCTAACCTACACAGCCGATCTATTGCTGGGCTTATTTTTCTGGTGGAAGGGGGAGGGCAGGACAAAGCGAAAGCTTTAATTCATTGTTAGCATGACCTTAAGCAGAAAAAACTCTTCAGCCCGTTGGAATATTCACACCTGTGAATGCAATCTGGCTGAGTAATTTCACAGCAACTGGCTTTTGTCATGAAACGCCGTTTTCCCACACAGGAGCGGGAGAGTGGTCTAATCTTTTTTGTTGCTCTCCTCTGGGCCCTTTCCAATTTGTCCACCTCTTTCTGAAAGTGTGGCACCCATAACTGGACACAGGACTCCAGTTGAGGCCTCACCAGTGCAAAGCAGAGTGGGATAATTACCTTCTGTCTTATGTACGACACTTCTGTTAATACGCTCCAGAGTATTAGAGTTTTTTGCAGCTGCATCTCATTGTTGACTCATATGCAGTTTGGGATCCACTATAACCCCAAATCTCCGTCAGCAGTACTATGACAGTTATTCCCCATTTTGTAGGCATGCACTTGATTTTTTTCCCCCTTCTTAAGAGTAATATTTTGCCCCTCTCTCTCTCGAATTTTGTCTTGTTGATTTCAGTTTTCCCATTTATCAAGGTCATCTTGAATTCTAATTCTGTCCTCCAAAGGGCTTGCAACCCCGTCCATTTTGGCATCATCTCCAGATTTTATAAGCATACGCTCCACTCCATTATCCAAGACATTCATAAAAATCAGTGTCCCTCAAGTTTCACAGCAAACCATTGATAACTGTTCTTTGAGCATAGTGTTTCACTAACTTGTGCAGCCACCTTATAGTAATTTCATCTAGGCCACACTTCCCTAGTTGGTTCATCATAATGTTGTGGAACTGTCAAAAGCCTTCCTAGAATCAAGCACTGAGATTCAGTAGACACTGAAGTAAAAATTTAGTCTGGGGTTTTGAAGGGTCCCCAACTCTCTCATTTACTTTAATGGAATCTTTTTGCTTGATTTTATTATTGTATTGTGCCAGGTGCAGTATAAACAAAACAAAGTCCCTACCCCAAAGAGCTTACAATCTAAATAAGATGAGGCAATGGATGGATACGTTAAGACGGAACTACAAAGAAACAGGAAGATGATACGAAGTTTGAGGAGGGCTGTGAAGGAGGTTGTTGGTTTGGGAGAGGGGGGTACAGAGAGCTCCTCCCAAGGAGGGAGAAAGCACAAAGATGCGCATTTGAAAATTTAACAAGTAGTGGATTGAGGCATGTGGGTTGACTGGAGGCGAGCATGGATATCTTGATAGCGAATAGTTTTCAAGTGGGGGAAAAAAATCTCATCTCTACTGCAGATCTTAGTGGTACCTAGGGTAATGTTTCTATAACAACTTGTCCAGGAAAATAATTGTTCTTGATTGAGTCCCACTTCCCAGGTCTTTTAATGCTTGAAATCTGAAGTCAGGTTTGTCTAATACCCTGTTCAGAATTCGTACAGGAGTTCCTGCATTTGTTAGTGGTGAGGCAGCCATTGCTGTGATTCACCGGTTGTTTTCCAATGCTTGAGTGTTGAATGGCTTTTGTTGTTGACAGCTGGCATCTTTCGCATGACTCCTGAAACTTCTGTCCCACGGATCACGTTTTACAGTTCACAATCCTTGGGCTGGTATTGCTGGGAGCTAACTTGAATCCCCCTTAAAGACCGTCTAATCAGAAAAGCGCCTGAGGGGAAACTGTTGTGGGTGGGTGGGGTTCTGTATTCAGACAAACGAGGGGAAAGTTAGCTATAGGGCTGGGTCTCGGATCTCGCACCCTCTGTCCTTGGGCAGTCACTTCATTTCTCTGTGCTGCTGTTCCCTATCTGTAAAATAACTTCCTTTGTCTTGACGATGTAGATTGCAATCTCTTTGGGGCAGGGACTCTTATTCTTCTTTGAGTGCTCGCTCGAGTCTGTTCCATGTCAGGTGTCGTGCACCAGTGTTGGAGATTTTTTCCTCAATGGTATCCGTAGGGCTGGCTCTAGCGCCCTCTGTAGTGACATGTGAATGGCTGGTATAAGGCCCCCCAGTTCCTTTTTACAGCCGATGACGATGCTGGAACGTTCTTGCCTTGGCTGGCAGTGCTACCCGTGGTTTCCTCTGTAGGGTTAGTGTACATAGTTTTTAGATAAGTTTAGTAGTTAGAGATGGTTGTAGTTAATCCTGCGGGGACATAGCTTCAGGGACCAGGCATGCCCTAGTCCCAGGTCTTCAAACCATGTGCTTCCTGTAAGAAGACTATGCTTGTGAATGATCCTTATCAAAGCTGCTTAAAGTGCCTGGCTGAGACCCACATCCTGGATAAGTGCAGGATCTGTGGAAACTTCAGACCCTGCACTAAGAAGAACCGGGAGATCAGGTTAAGAGCGCTCCTAATGGCATCAACTCTTAGACTGGGTTCTGAGCTGGGCCGCTTGGACACCACACCCAGCACTTCAGTGTGAACTCTGAGGGCCCCGCTGACACCGAGTTCATCCCTGAACTGATCACCATCCCTGGTGCCAAAGAAGCACTATAAGAAGTGGCACACCACAAGGGGGTGCTTCCTGGACAGACAGGGAGCAGGGGACACGCTGAGACCCATGCGGGGCTGCTCATCTTCCCTGGAAATCATTTCGGCTGCGGTCCCACCCATCAGAGTTCATCAGACCCGCCTCCAACGCCTGGCAGCGGTGGGGGTACCCAGCACCTTGCGGCGCCCTGCACACCTGAGGCCTGTCAAGTGGTCAAGGACTTGGCAGGAGAGACAGCCAAGCTGAGACCCCTGCTGGGGCAGCCGGCCTAGAGTGTGTCCAGGGGCAAGCCCACGATGGGGGCCCTTCACAGATCCCCGACGCCTCGACACCTCTCTGACCCCTCGTCGGTCACCAACACCCCGGCAGTGGTGGCCAGGACTCCCTCACCGGTTCCCAGAGCACCACCCCCACAGTTGGACTCCCAGTACTGATCTCTGGGCCCTTGGTAACAATCACCGGAGCCTCCCAGCAGGTTTCCAGAGTCCTGGCACTGAGATGCTGCACATCCCGGTGCATTAGAGAGGTGGAGACAAGCTCAGCAGTGCTGTGGTCCCTGGAAGAGGACCACTCGGATTCAGAGGGGAAGGAGATCACTTTACCCAAGGGTCAAGTGAACCCAGACAGCTGCAGGTTTCACCCCGAGTTTATGGCCGCTGACACAATGGCTCCTGGGGATTCCCTTCTGTCCCAGGTTCCCAGATGCAACAGTCCATCTCGGGAACATCTGAGAGATGCTCGGTGACAATGTTGCGCCCACCCCCAAACTTGGATGAGGAACCGGACCAAGCTGTGGGGGCTTCAGTGATACCCCTGAAAGAGGCTACCCTGGCTGCAGAACGGTTGCCCATCCACCCTTACCTGCCGCCGCCACCTCATCACTTGATGCGGCAGTAGTGGATCCTTCTGCTATGGTCCTTCAGAGGACTTTAAAGCACACCAGGAGCTATTCAAGAGGGTAGCCACAAATTTGGGTTTGGAGGTGGAGGAGCTAAAGCAGCCGCTGATGGGCTCTTTGAC
>ML675649.1:49014022-49045721 GCA_007922155.1 Mesoclemmys tuberculata | reverse complement strand
ACTGCACACAATATTCCAGGTGGGGTCTCACCAGTGCCGTATATAACCAGGAGTTTGTGGCTATTTTGAAGGAGGGCAAATCCATTGTCCTAACTTCCCTCCAGGCAGCTTCTGACGTGGCTGACTCCACGGCCAGAACAAGGGCATCAGTTGTCTCTGCGGAAAGCCTCATGGATACTGTCATCCAGCCTGTCTGCGGAGGTCCCAGAGTCCAGCCAGGACCTCCCCTTCGATGGCGCAGGGCTGTTCTCTGACCAAACGGGCGGCAGGCTGCATGGCCTAAGTGATTCCAGTGCCACGCTCTGCTCTTTAGGCCTGTACACTCCGTCTGCTTCCAGGAAGCATTTCAGACCCCAGCAACCGTAGCAGTGCATGGGCCAGGCCAGGAGTCAGCCCTCCAAGAACAGAGGCTGTAAGTGCCTTCAAGATCAACCCGCTGCCAGTGCCTCCCAGTCAGGCTCACGCCATTACCCAGCCGGCAGGCCTTTTGAAGATGCCCTCAGGGTGGCCTAGCAGGCTTAACTCAGGATTCAAACCTCCCCTTCTTCTCAAACTGCCTTTCCTCCTGCCTTCTTGCTTGGGGGCTATAACCTCGGACCCATGGGTGCTGAGCACCTTAGCAGTGGGGTGCACCCTTCAGTTCATTTCGATCCCTCCTTCCCACCCTCCATCCCTGGCCCTCTTCAGCAAACCTTGTCACAAGCAACGTCTCATCTAGGAAATGCAAGCTTTCCTACGGGTAGGGGCTGTAGAGGAAGTTCCCCTGCATCTGAGAGGGAAAGGGTTCTACTCCTGTGACTTTCTAATCCCAAAGGCCCACATCGCCTCAACAAATACCTCAAGAAGCTGAGGTTCCATAGGGTCTCCCTGGCCTCCATCATCCCCTCCTTGGAGACTTGTCCGCCACCCTCAACCTAAAGGATGCATACTTCCACATTTCCACTTTCCATGGCCACAGACAGTCCTTACTGTTCGTTTGTTTGTTTTTTTTGTTGGAGACAACCACTACCAGGTCATGGCCCTCCCATTTGGCTTATCAGCAGCACCAAGAGCAGTCTCAAAATGTGTGGCGGTAGTTGTGGCCTACCTCAGACATTGGGGAATACAAATTTACCCTTACCTTGACGACAGGCTCATCAGGGTTGCTCGGAAGCTCAGGTCCAGCACGGTATCATGGCGCTATGGGCCACCGACCGAGAACTGGGAGCTAGGCTGTTTTCAGTGGTGGCAGATAACAGAGCAAGGAGCAACGGTCTCAAGTTGCAGTGGGGGAGGTCTAGGTTGGACATTAGGAAAAAGTTTGTCACTAGGAGGGTGGTGAAGCACTGGAATGGGTTACCTAGGGAGGGGGTGGCATCTCCATCTTTAGAGATTTTTAAGCTGCAGCTTGACAAAACCCTCGCCGGGATGATTTAGCTGAGGATAGCCCAGCCTTGAGCAGAGGGTTGGACTAGATACCTCCTGAGGTCCCTTCCAACTCTCATATTCTATGATTCTGTGTTGATTAACGAACAGAAATCTACATTAGCACCACTGCAAAGGATAGAGTTCATCGTGGCAGTCCTTGACTCTACCTGGGCCAGAGCGTGTCTACCTCAAGCCAGACTTCAAGCCATGTCAGAGCTGATCACCCAGGTCACAGCTCAGCTGCTCACCATGGCGAGGGTTTGCCTCAGACTGCTGGGTCACGCGACACCGTGTACCTATGTGGTATGATACGCAGGACTGCGCCTCAGGCCCCTCCAAATGTGGCTAGCGTTGGCTTGCTCCCCGATGAGACACAGCCTGGATCTTTACAATCCCGCCTCGAGTACCTGCCTCATTAGCATGGCGGACAGTCCCTGCCCCTGTAGAAAGAGGGTCTCCAATACGCTCATTGGTATTGGATATCTCAGATCTAGGGTGGGGAGCCCACCTTGGTTCAGGAACCAAGGCCTCTTGTCCGTAGAAGAGCTGTCATACATAAATGTCGGAGAGCTTAGGGCAATCCATCTAACCTGCGAAATTCATCTCAAAGAACCATTATGGAAGGTTAGTAACCACTCTGTGTGTACATACACCCCTTAGCTCAGTGCAGTCCTGCATCTGGCTGTGGTCTCAGGGCAGGTCTACATTTAAAATGTTGCATCAATGCAGCTGTGCTGCTGTATACTTAAGTAAAGACACTCCTACGCTGATGGGAGAGAGCTCTCCCGTTGGTTTAGTTGATCCACGTCCCCAAGGCGGTAGCTATGTCGATGAGAGAAGCTCTCCCGTTGACATGGCGCCGATTACTTCGGGGGTTAGGATGGAATAAACTCGTCACTTGGGTGTGTATCTTTCACACCCCTGAGTGACATCTTTACACTGATATAGGTCTGTAGGGTAGACTGGACTTCAGTCCTGAATACAAATAAAGACACTTCGTTTCTGCTAGTTAAAATCCTTCTATAGCTGCAAGCTCCATTTAGAATCTGAAAATCAGGTTAGGTTTATGTCTCTGATATTGCAATGATTGAAGATTCGACAGTGCTTTGAGTCAGAATACAACCCAGGTTGCTCTTCTCCAGAGTTACATACCGGGATAAATTAAATTAAATTAATTAAAATCAGCAGGTATGAATCGAAGCAGAGATATTGAATGAAACGGTGCTATTTTTCCTTAGCCACGCCAGCTCTAACAAGGTGCTACACCCAATCTGCAGCCTTTGGTTGGCTTTGTGTATAACAGAGTTGAAAATAAAAACGAGAGTCCTGTAGCACTTTAAAGACTAACCAATTTAATTTCTGTAGGCATAAGCGTTCGTGGGCTGCAACCCACTTCCTGAAAATGTTAAACAAGTTCTTTCCTTCTGAAATCACTTGTGAGGCTATTATCCTAGCTGTAATTTTTGGAGCGGGGATGCAAATTTTCTGTTACTTCACGGTGAAAGAAGTAAGAAAGCATGGCTTTTAGGACTGCACATCCCAGCTGCTCTCGAGGAGTAAACCAAGGAGCGTTGTCTTCACGTCCTCTGAGAAAGAGCGACACGGTTGGGAACTTACCCCATTGCATCTAGGAGCTGGGGGTTGCCTTCAGAGTCTGCTGATCCTCCCTTTACCAGCAAGTAAAGAGGTGTTTGCGATTAGGGAGACATCTGGGGATTATTGTTTGGGGTGGAGGGTCATAAAGTTATTTAGGATCATGGCAGTTCTATGATAGCTCAGACCCAGATCTAGAACAGTGTCTGACTAGCTCCTTGGAGATGCAAGAAACTTGGGGTATCAGCTAATTTGTCTCTGATAGACTGGTTCAGATTCAAGATCACACACTATTGTGTTCCTACTTTGTCCTTTAAGTGCTAGCGGAATAAACAGTTGTCCCTTGTCTCCTATAGAACCCTCTGGAGAAAATCAGAGCAGAGCAGTTACTTGATTATTGTTGTGCCGGCCGCCGTAACCCTGTATTGCAGAATCTTGCAAGAACCAAAGCCTCTTATTGGACCAGCCACTGGGAAAGGCTTTCAGGAGATCCGGCTTGAGCATGTGCCTACTCCTACAGCAGACTGGCCTTGAGGCCTAACCTCATTCTAGCTACAAACTCGCAGCTGTTGGCTGGGGTGGCGGTGGGAGAGAGGGTGTCTTTGAGCACCTGTTCGCCCTGTCAGTGGTTGCATTGGCGAGGCATTCCTGTCCCTGGCCTCAGACTCCAAATGCGGAACAAGATTGCCTGGCCCCCACCACTCCTCGCAGAGTCTCCTGGTAGATGCTGATGCCCTGGTGGCTGAACGGCTGGGACTGCGAGCGAATAGTCCAGCATCCAGTCGCAGTATATGTGTTTGCTCCATTGGCTGTGCACCTATTATCTGCATTGGGGCAGTGGTGTGATCTAGTGGGTAAGAAAGCTCTGAGAATCAGAGGACCCTTACATTTGTGATTCTGCTTTCATTGCCAGATGGCGACTTCATCTATTGTTTGTAAGGTCTTGATGGGGATCAGGGCCCCTGTGGTGCTGTGTGTGATACAGGTCTCCAGCCCATGTCAGGAGTGGCGCTAGGTGGGCCTCCTGGACGGGATCTGGGGGGCTGCCCCCCATCTTGCTGGGCAGTGCACGGCCGTGGTGAAAGACCGTTGCTGGTCCAAAAGCGCTCACAATCTAAATAGACAAAAGGGTGGGTGACAGGACTATTCCTTGTTGTAAATGGGGAGCTGAAGTACTGAGAGATGAAATGTCACGATCTGAGTCTCAAATAGCATCAGTGGCGGAGCCAGGTCTCGGCCCAGTTCTTGAACCACAGCACTGTGCTGCCTCTTTGCTTTCGATCTTCATGACATGTCCTAGGATTATGGAGAGAGTACATAGCACCCACCAAGTCTGTGCCCAGCGCTTCCTGAAAACCAGGGCACCTTGTGAAGATGTCAGGTGGGGAGAGAGGGGGAAGTGCTTAGGAAAATCTCAGCCCCTAATAACTGTTTCGGGGAGTGGTTATAAGTGGAAAGCTGGGTGAATACCATCTAGGTCTTAGATAGCGCTTCTCATTATGAGCTCTCAAAGCTCTTGACAAGGGAGATGAGCGTTAACCCCATTTTACAGATGGGGAAAACTGTGGGATAGAGCGGTGAAGTAGTTTGCTCAAGGCGGTGAAAAGAGTACCAGCATAGGGCCCCCAGTCTTCCCCGTAGAGATCTGGGAGACCCCAGCTGCTGGGGTGTGTCTGCATGAATGGGGCAGGAGGTCTGCTAAGCCCTCGTCCAGAGCTCTCTGCTGGCATGGGATTGGCAGGGGGGCCCCAGAGCTTCAGGGCTTGGAATTGGCAGTCCCCCTTGCGCCAAGTGATTGGTTCATGCTGTCTGCAGACTCAGGCAGCCTTGCTGTGTCAGTTATGCCCAGGTCGTGTTTTCAGGTGCTCCTTCACAAGCGTGAGCACTAGAAATGACTTTTTTTTTTTACGTGAAACCCTAGATGCTACTAAAATCGCTTGACCTCGGGAACCACGGCTCTGGACACAGGCCTGTAGTGCCGAGACATTAATCTTGCGTGTGGCTGGCTACAGATACAACAGATTCTGCTTATTAGCAACCCTTTGGTTCTAGCAGAAAGTTGCCATTAGCTGTTGGCCCCCCTCCCTGCCTGCAGCCTCTCCCACCCAGTCCACAGACTTTTACCTCCTGGTAGTCCCTGTGCATTGGCAGGTTTGCGGGGCAGTAGCCCCAGAAGGAAGCAAATGGGACGGGATTGGTTCCTGGCATGCTGTTGTGAGCCTGAAGTCGTTAATATCCAGGTTGCGGTTAGACAGAATCTTCAGTCCTGAGGCTCTCTTACGCTCTCTTCCACTCTCCCTTCGCAGGGTTTCGTAAAAGATGTTCACGAAGACTCGGTCACGATATCCTTCGAGAACAAGTAAGTGGCTGCTGGAGACCTGGCGGGAGGGTACTGCCCTGGCCTTTGAAAAGAAATCAGCAAGTATCCTTTTGTCCTTTGCCATGTAAAATCTCGGTGATTCTGGCCTAATTGGCTGAGATTCAGAGACTCGGCAGGTGGATGTTTAGATGGTTAGGCCAAGCAGCCAAGTCGGTGGCAGACCTGGGGCTAGAACCCAGGCATCCTGACCCGCGTAGCAGCCTGCTGTCCCAACCCATTAGACCTTCCAGAGATGTGGCAATCATCCAGATTTCCTGACTCCCAGCCCACCTGCTCTAACCAACTAGACCCTGATGCTACATTCTGTGTAGGCTGGAGATGTCAGATCATCATCTATTAAGCCACGCAGTTCCTTAATATTCCTTCCGTTTGTTAGCGGGACCGGTGTGGTCTTGAATTCAGCGCCCCACTTCCAGGCAAGCTGTTGCCATCAGTTCCAAGGGGCTTGAATGCCCAGATTGTAAATTTGACTCCTAAATTGTTCAAAGTTAGCCACAGTTGGAAGTAGCCACAGGTGGCTGTTTGGCTGGCGTGCGCCTAGCCTGACCATCCCAGAGCTGATGGAGGGGAGAGATCGGTGTGGAAAGCGGCTGGAGTCCCCTGGAATGCTACAGTCGCTGTTCCAGAGCGCTAAATAAAGCTTCTGCACTCAAGGTATCTGACACTGGGGCTGAGCATAACTAGCAGGCTGCTGCTTTTCCAAATTTAGTTCCTGCTGTTCTTCGTGGCATGCAGAGCTCTGCAGAATGAAAGTGACTCATCCTTAATAAGCCAGCAGCCTGCTGGCCCCCCTTCCAGGGAATGCTTCTAGATTGGCAGCTGTCGGTTTGCCTCACAGCAGGGTGATTAGGATCTACCCTAGTGCGGAGACCCGCAGCTGAGGTCAGGCCCCATTGTGCTAGGCGCTGGCTGTACAGGTAACAAGTCATTCCCTGCCTGTGGAGTTTGCAGTCTAATTAAACAAAGGTTTATTGACCCTATTATCATCTGAGGAAGCAATTGGCACAAGGTGAAAGCTGACCCGAGCCCCAATATCCTGGGTTTCAGTCTTGTTCCTTAACCACAAAAATTCTCTTGCCTTGCTCAGACATGCTGATATGCAGCTTAATTCCTCCCCCTTCCTGAGGCTGCCCAGGAAGGGCAGTTAACGCCAACGGGGGTGGCACTTTCATAGGACGCCGGCATCTGCCCTGTCAAGTGTCTTTCCAACTGGCTGGATTCCTTCAGTGACATTAGTGGGGCATTTGTCACCAGGTGGCAGCGAATAGGGCAAAGCGATGTCTGTAGGAGAGTGATTGTTTGCAGATGTCTTGGTGTGTGATGGGAAAGGAAATGCAGAGGGCATGTGGCAATCTACAGTTTAAATCTTGGCCCTGTAGGTAGCTGAGAATATAGATGGACAGTCTGCCAGCACTGAGAAGCAGCCCTCTGTGAGGCATGGCATCAGTTTATACAGGAATCTCTTGCTTGGTGCTGAAATGCAGCCACCTCTGGGGGGGGGGGGGACATTTAACAGCAACCACGTAGGGCCAGGAAGCAGAGACTATTCTCTACCCAAAATGGTGCAGGGGCGGTTGGTGTTTAAACAGGAGTGAGATTACTCCATTTCGATCCCATTTGCCTGGTGTGTGGCTATTTCACCCTGGAACTGAAACATTTCCACTTTTAAAGGCCTGAATCGGGAACAGGATAAATGGGGTTTAAATAAACATAACCCACAGCTCTAAGAAAGGCAGTCATGGGCCCTGCTGCCTCAGCTGATGATGGTAGAAATGTAGGCCTGGAAGGGACCTTGACAGGCCATCTAGTCCAGTCCCTGGCATTGAGGGGGGACGTATAAGTGCACTTGATTTTAGCCAAAAGGCTGAGGGGTGATCAGCTGGCATGTAAGTAAATCACAGGTCCCTGAGCTGCCGCCCAGTTGTGGATTTCTCTCTCCCAAAAAGTGACCTGTCCACCCACCTTTTAAAGTGTCTCAGCGCGCCTGTTGGGCTGAACCTAACTGCCCTGGCTTGGGCAGGTGCAGGTTTTCCTTGAATTTCTGCGCTTGCATAGCTGGTTTCAGGGCATCGTGTTCGCTCTGGGACGCTATTTCTGCTCAGCCAGTGAAAGCTAGTTATGTTGGAGGTCTGCCAGCTTGAGTGAGGCTGCGCTTCGAATCCTGTTGCCCGCTAGGTGGCAATAGATGCGCTCTGCAGCCTGCTGCTCGGAGATAGCTCAGCTGTAATTTGTTAGGGTCTCTTATTCATATCTTGCTGTAATTACTCATGCACATCCTGGTGTGATTAACTGGCTAATGCCTGGGCAGGTAGATGGTGGAGTTACAGCACCATGGCCAGTTCCCAGAGCCTGCTAGGCCACCAAGCCCTATGCCGGCTCCCTCGGCTTCTTGGCTGCGATTCTTTCTCAACTGGGGGGAGAAATGAGCCCCGCAGACTTACAGCCTCCATTCCTGAAATGCCTCTCCCTGCTTGGCAGGCTGCGGTGTCCTTATGGGGCATTCTAGCAGCGTTGCTGAGCGGGTGACATTTCCCCTGCAGAGACAGCTGCAGCTTTCCCCCTCCTGACAACTGTTCATGTCTGGAGGCCTCTGGTTTCCCCCTTTTGTAGAGGGTCAGCTGCACTCGGGTTTAGAGGGAGGTGACTTGAAAAGAAATCCCACACCTTGGATCAGTTGGAGATCCTCCCCTGCTGTGCTTTTCCCAAGAGTTGGGGTGCTAGCGTGGGTTATCTTCCCACTATCTCCCAATTCGAGTAGTTCCGCATCCCTAGAATTCATCCTTGCGTCTGTGGGGTTCATCTGGGAAACTGCTTTTCAAACCCTATTGCTTGGCAGTGTAGATATAGCCCCACTGGGACTCATGCTCTGGTAGTCTGCCAAAAGTACCCCACAATCCCGTGGGCCAACTTTGTGTCCTGTGGACTGTCAGGTTTGGTGGACAGTCATGTCTTCCCAAATCTTTGCATCATGAGCAAAGGGCTAGAGCGGCTACATTTTGAGATGCCACTAGGAAGTCTGGGATATGGGTGGTTGGATGGGAGCCCACATAATGCAGGGTAGATGCTGGAGCCCCAGGTTGGGACGGTTCCTAACCAGAGGTTACAAATGAGTATGGAGAGCACTAGCCGAGAGGAGACAGAGTCAAAATAGCGAGAAGCTGAATTGTCTTTTGCTTAAGATGCAAGATGGTGTTTAAAATTCCTGCTTTTTCTCCATCCACCATACTCTGCCTGTCACAGAGTACCCTGGGCCGTGTTGGGGACGGGAGGCTTGAGTTTGCACTGGGAGCAGCTAATTGCAAAGGTTCATAAATGAATCATTAAAACAAACAGCGAGGCAAAAATCCCTCCTTAGGCAGAGATCTGAAGCTGCAGAAAATTAAGCAGGATTCAGCTGAAGCAAAGGTGATCCCCAGGTGAAGTGCTCTGTTTGTGCTGAAAAATCTGTCTAATGTCTGTGTGGTGGTTGTCATATTGTGGTAGCCTCTCAGGTTCTCAGGCTAGGACTCCTTGTGCCAGGCACTGTACAAACACAGATCGAAGAGAGCTTACGGTTTAGGTAGATGACAAGCCCAAAATTGCTGGGCTGGGAGGAAGGGCCGGTTAAAGCCCTGGGCTGGCACCAGGAAGAGCTGAGGTCAGATTCCCTCACTGGCACAGACACTGGTCTCTTGTTCCCCTTTTGGGAAAGCAGGGATGATAATTCTTCTCTTGTCTGCATAGATTGGAAATTCTTTGAGGCAGGGACTCCCTCTTGCTGTGTGTGCTTGCAGGGCCTGGAATCAGGAATCCCCGGCGTGCTGGTCGTCTTCCCTGCCTGCAGTGCCACCTACAGGCAAGTCCGGAGCAAAGTTGCTTTCAGTCCATGCTGGGGATGATGCCTGTCTTGTGTTTCCTAACAGCTGGCAGCCGGAACGACAGATTCCCTTCAGTGACGTACGGCTCCCCCCACCCGCCGACTACAGTAAAGAGATTACAGAAGGGGACGAGGTCGAGGTAAGGGCTGTGCTTTGGGGCGTGCTGCCATGAGCCTACTGTCCTCACTGGCTCCCCGCTGACCCTGTCCCTGTCTCTCTAGGTCTATTCCCGAGCCAATGAGCATGAGCCATGCGGCTGGTGGCTGGCGAGGGTCCGGATGATGAAAGGAGATGTAAGTTTCCAAAGATATTTGTGTCCCTCCCAGCCCCGATCACTTGTATCTGTCCCAGACTCCTCGGGCCATTCGGAGTGCCACTCAAATGCAAGCAGAGAGCAAGGCGATATTAAGATCAAATCTCTCTCTAAAAGAGTTCTAGCTCAGCCACAAGGCACAGACCCGGTTTATGCAGGACGTAGAGATCAGATGATCTCAGCCTGATGATCTGTGAAGGCTTCCACTTCTCTCTGGGAGACCCACAGTCCTTGGTGCAACTGACTAGATGTTCATCACCTAGTCTGACGATGCCCAGCGGGGTTGACTCTAGAGTAAAAACTGCACAGAGGGACTGTACAAGAATTACAATGGTGACCACCTAAGAGCGAGTCTGAAGGGATCTAAAGCCGCACTCTTCAGGCCGTCAGGTCATTAAAGGGTCCCCCACTGAGAACTGTCCCCAAAGCAGGTCTGAAGCCAAATGCATCCGGCTCCATCGACCAAGCTGCTGCTTGTCGCAGAGAAGCTCATTTGAAGATCTGAACGGCTATGTTGGATGAGACCAGGCTCTGTCTAGCCCAATATCCTGCCTCCAAGTAGGGCCCAACGCCCATTGCTTCAGAAGAAGCTCCTCAGGAGGCTGGTGTGGGTTACATTTCTCCTCTTCTCAGATAAAGACCCTTCCTGAGGCCTAATTTTGGTGATCTGAAGCATGTGGGTTTTTTATCCCTTCTCAGGCTTACTCTTTACTAGCGGTCTCTGTTCTAATTATTGTCCTGGGACTTACTGTTGGGCCTCAATAATTTCCAGTGGCTAATTTTATCTGAAAAAAAGTGCTGAGCATGATTTCCCCTGGTTGGCTTCCCCGGCTGCGTCTGAACTGGACAGCCAATCTGTGCATGGAATGGGACCCCATCCTGTCAGCTGTCCGTCCCCGTTGTGTCTCCCCCCTCCCCAACCCAAGACCCTGGCTCTCACCCAATCTCTCTCCTCAGTTCTACGTAATAGAATACGCAGCCTGTGACGCCACCTACAATGAAATTGTCACGCTGGAGCGGCTCCGGCCTGTTAACCCCAATAAAGTGGCCACCAAATCTAGCTTCTTCAAATACACCATTGCGGTGCCGGAGGACCTCAAGGAAGCGTGAGTGAGACGGGGATCCAGGGTAGCTAAACGCCTCTGTGTAGGGAAAGCTGTCTCCCTCTTGGGCTAAGGAAGAATTGCTGGCTTGGCTTTTCCTCGGTGGTGAAGGAGCCAGAGACCAGGTCTGCTTCTGCCCAGCCTCTTGTGTGAGTTAGAGCAGCCCACAGACTGCTCTAAACTTGGGGCTTGTCTATATGGGGAAAAGGACCAGCCTTATTCTGCTATAGCTGTGCCAGTGAGTAGCCTGTAATGGGCCCTGGGAGAAGGCGAATAGCTGTGCCCCACCCGCTACAGATCCATCCCCTGCGCTGCAGCAGGAAGGCTTCCCAAGTTACGTCCACACCATGGCTAGAAGCGAGCCTCCCAGGGCGGGTAGACAACCGCATGTGAGCTCTGCTCGATCTAGTGTACTAAAAATAGCAGGGTAGGTGTACCAATGACCTGGCCCCCTGGATATATACTCAAGCAGTTCGCTTGAGCCCGCTGCTGCTTTCTGTAGCGTGCTAGCTCTAGCAGACCCTTAGTGGCACTGAATCGGGCTGCACAGCCAGGCCTCCGGTCTGGCAGTTGAGCTGCTTTCTTTCAACTAGCGTCTCTGCCTGCTGGCAGAGAACAGTGACCTAACCGCTTGCCGATCCAGCTTGGGGCGCTGGAGATCTGAGTTTAATTCCAAGCTTTGCCACAGACTGGACAGATAATTTGGAGTGTCTGTGCCTTAGTTTCCCCATCTGTAAAATGGGTATAACACTGCTTTGTCTTAGGGTGGCATTGAGGATAAATCCATTAAAAGATCGAGGTACTCAGATGTTATGGGAATGGGGGACAGATGTCCCTAGAATTCCTGGGGTCACGAGCAGCACGTCTGATTTATATGCTGTGAGGGGCTGAGGCTGATTGGCTGGATGCATATCAATCACCTGGTGAGCTAGAAGCCAGACTTCCCTTCTGTGCAAAGGGTTCTGTGTGGGGGGAGTCCTTTATCAAATGTCCTGGTTCCAGCTGGGAGTTATCTGGAGTTCAGTTATAGAAGATACCCCTTGATTCCTTTCTTTAAAAAGGAGTGTTTTTTAATCCTGTGAGCTGAGTCTTGCTGCGTTAATCGACATCCTTGCTGCTGTGTACGCCGCTGCTCAGCGTCCAAACTCTTCCTGCTCACCCTGGAGAGAATCCAGGGGAGAGAGCACCTTAAAATGCTCAGAGGTTCAGAAAACCAAATGGCTGAGGAAGGGTGAATACAAAAACCAGGGCATATTTAGTGTTGAGAAAATACTCTAAGCGTAGCTCCTGCAGGCTGGTGTATGGGAAGCTGTGGATAAGTCTTCGGATATGTTGGGGTGGTTGCAGACAGGACGGTTATCTTTTGTTCTCCATGTCCATTGGTGGTAGGACAAAAAGCAATGGGCTAATCTGCAGCAAGGTTGGTTTTGGTTTGATACTAGGAAAAACTTTCTCACGCTGAAAGGAGTTAAGCTGTGAAACAGGCCTCCAAGGCAGGCTGTGGTAGCCCCGTTTATTGGAGGTTTTTAAGAGCTGATTGGACAAACACAGGTCAGGGATGGTCTAGGTTTACTTGGCACTGCCTTAGCGCAGGGGGCTGGGCTTGATGACCTCTCACCGTCCCTTCCAGCCCAACATTTCTATGATTCCTTACTTGACTCCCTGGCTGAAGATGATCTGTGGACTGAGAATTCCCCAGAATCCCTTCCCCAAGGAGGAGTGCTTGCATTTCCCAGACTCTCCGTAGCAGGCTATCCTGCTGACCCTTTCTCTGTCCCGCAACCTGCCCCCTCTCTGCTTAGGTGCTCAAATGAAAATGTTCATAAAGAATTCAAGAAGGCGGTGGGAGCAAACTGCATCTTCCTCAGCGTCGCCAACAGCGAGCTCTTCATTCTGGTGAGTGAGCTGGGCCAGCAGGCATCAGTAGCCAGCGTAACCGAGGCTTGGGGGTGGCAGCCTCGTCAGAGATCAACCGCAGCTGGAGGTGGGAGGCGGGGCAGGGTGGACCAGTGCTCTGGAATGGTTTGGAAAATCCTCTTTCCAGCTGCCTGGCCGGCTTGTCTTGTTCAGGGTCAAATTAGTCACCAATCTTGGGGTCAGGAGGAAATTGGCAGAGGCCTTGGGGTTTTTTCTCCTTCCTGCTGAAGTCATCTGGGCAGGTCTCACCTAATCAGTCCCCTGTCTTGGGCATGGGGCCACCTTGGGTCTCCTGTTCTCTGCCTGTGGCCCACAACAGGTTAGTCACCCGAGGACTAAAATGCTTTAGGGGTCTCTGAAGCGATTGAGCTCAGTAGAGGTCGCTGATGGAATTTAATGGCCAGTGCTATCCAAGAGGTCAGACTAGATGGACCTATCTGGCTTTGGACTCTACAAATCTGTGGTGGAAACCAATGGGAGTTAGGAGCGGTTCCAGAGCTGGCCTCCTCTCATGGCCAGAGGTTGCTCTGCGGGGCCCTGCTTCTGGACTCTCCTCTCTTCAGGGCCCCTTAACTCAGTCTGCAGGTCGTTAACAGTCCCCTCTTTGGGTTTCATTTGAGTCCCCCAGTTCCGAGCTCTCCCTTCTGGAGCTAGGTCCTGCTTCAAATTTCTCAGGCTTCACCTGGCTAGCCACCCTGCCCTTTGAGGATCCCGGGCTGAGATTCCTGCTGTCACGCGAGTAGGGGGCAGCCTGCTGACCTCTGACTCGTCTTGTCTTCCCCCCTGCCCAGTCTACCAACGAATCCACGGTGAAGCGGGCGTCGCTGCTGGGCGACATGCACCTTCGCAGCATTCGCACCAAGCTCATGCTGATGTCTCGGAATGAGGAAGCCAACAAGCACTTGGAGGTGAGCTGACCTGAGAGAGCGAGCACCCCATGGAACCCAGGCGTCCGGGCGCGGATCAGCGCGACTCTCGCTTTCTCTCCACACCTAGGGGGACACCCAGTGTACCGGCTGGTCATGTGGTGGGGCTGGCGCCCCATTGGAACGGGCGCCAGGGGGGCTCCAGAGCCCAGTGAGGCTGGGACAGGGCAATCGATGGCTGTACGGCCCCCCTAGTGCTTCCCCGTCCCTGGGAGCTTGGCCGCATCCACACTGGGCCGCCGGAGCTCGTAACCCGCCCTTCGAGCCATGTGCGATGCAGAGCAGGCACTGGGCTGCATTGCCCAACTGCTCTCCGGTCAGCTGACTTGGGCTCCATGGGGGTCACGTGACACTGAAGCCAGAGGCACAGCCATGGGGAGGGCATCTCAGCCAGGCCTGCCCCCTTCTCAGTGCCTTGGAGCTGCCCGCACGGCGCCCGGCCTCTGAGCCAGCAGGACTTGGTGCTTAATGGGCTTCCTGGCCTGCTGGGTTTCCTCCCTCTCCCTGGCTGCTCTGACTCCCAGCTCCCTGCCCCGGCTCTCCCTTCCCAGACGAGTAAGCAGCTGGCCTCGGCGTTCCAGGAGGAGTTCACCGTGCGTGAGGATCTGATGGGGCTGGCCATTGGCACTCACGGCGCCAACATCCAGCAGGCCAGGAAGGTGCCCGGCGTCACTGCCATCGAGCTGGATGAGGAGACGTGCACCTTCCGCATCTATGGGGAGGTGAGGGCCCCGCTCCAGGCCTGGAAGAGGGAGTGGGGTCTAGTGATCAGAGCAGAGGGGCTGGGAGCCAGGACTCCTGGGTTTTATCCTAGCCTCTGGGGGGCGCTTGGAGTCAGGACCTTTCCTTGACCAGGTAATGCAGCTGGTTGTCTCCTCCCTGCAGACCCCTGAGGCGTGCAAGCAGGCCCGGAGCTACCTAGAATTCTCTGAAGACTCTGTCCAAGTCCCGAGAAACCTGGTTGGTATGTGTCACAGCCGTTACCGTGCTCTGTAGTGCCCCTGTGCGGGCCCGGTGTTCCTGTGGCACCCCTGGGGAATGGGAGTGACTTACCTCGTCGTGGGGACACAGCACCTCTGAGGGAAGCAGGCTGCGAGTGTGAATTACCACATGTGCCTCTATTGTGTCTCTCACTTGGAGGCTGTTGGTTTGCCAAGGAAGAGGTAAACTGATGGGCAAAGGATCCTAAATTGGTCCGGTATCTTGCGGGGTCCAGGGACCTCCAGCACCTTCTCCCAGGAAGCCTGCCTTCGTCATGAAAAACCCTCTCAGCCGGGGT
Source organism: Mesoclemmys tuberculata (assembly GCA_007922155.1). Taxonomy (NCBI): domain Eukaryota; kingdom Metazoa; phylum Chordata; order Testudines; family Chelidae; genus Mesoclemmys; species Mesoclemmys tuberculata. The sequence continues at coordinate 49,030,946 of ML675649.1, read as the reverse complement.
TGGGTGAAAACGCTGGCGGAGAAGCTCCGTTCGGCAGAGGGCGACGTGTTGGTCATGTGGGGTGTTTCCAGTGTAGCCGTCCGTTCCCAGCTCAGCCTGGCTTGTCTTTGGGTCTGCTTCCTTCAGTCGGTTTCCGCTTCATTCATTGAGCTCCAGTGCAGTGGGCGATAGAGCAGCACGGTCAGACGGGGGCGGGGGCGCGCCATCCCTTTGGGAGAAGAGGGGCTGGGCTTTATGGGTACCCGGCAATTACCCTTCGCCCTGCTCCGACAGGCAAAGTGATCGGGAAGAACGGCAAAGTGATCCAGGAAATTGTGGATAAGTCCGGCGTGGTCCGGGTGCGGGTGGAAGGCGACAACGACAAGAAAAACCCCCGGGAGGAGGTAAGTGGGCAGATTCGGGGGAGGAGGGAGAAGAAGGGAGGGAAAGCCATGTGCACGGCTGGGCCTTGATGGACACTCATCTCCCCCAGGGAATGGTTCCATTCATCTTTGTTGGCACGCGGGAGAACATCAGCAATGCGCAGGCCCTCCTGGAATATCACCTCTCCTACCTCCAGGTAAACCTCCCACGGCCTGGCCCTGTGTGGCCGCACGCAGAGCGGGCGAAACATTCCCCCCGGGGGGAGGGAGGCTCAAAGAACCAGCCGGATGGCCCAGTGTGAACAGCTGGGGGATTAGGGGCTGTCAGAAGCAGGGGCGGTGACTCGGAGAAGCAGACGGGGATCCCCTAGCTCCTGGCAAGCGGGGCAGACGTGGGTGTGTGACGTAATCTGTTCCCTGCTTCCTGTGCCGGCGTGGCCAGCCCTCAGCCTCCCACCCAGGGTGGGCTTGTTGATTGGTTCCCTCCTCCCACCCCAGGGCTGTCCCTGTGACTGGCTTTTGTTCCCCTTCCTGTCCTGGGGCTGCACTTTGGATCCCTCCCCCACAGCTAGCCCCAAGGCTGCAGGGGTGCAACTGCTAAAGGGTGTCCCAGCCCTGCAGTGCAGCCGCTAATTGGTTCCGTACAGCAGCAGCCATGACTTGGTTCCAGGCTCCATGGGTACAATTGCTAATTGTCCCCCTGCCCCCCCCCCACCAATTGGTTCCTATTCTGTCCCTGCTGCCCTGTGCCGCCCTGTGCCCTGTTCTCCCCGTCCCCAGGAGGTGGAGCAGCTGCGCCTGGAACGGCTCCAGATCGACGAGCAGTTGCGGCAGATTGGCATGGGCTTCCGGCCACTCTCCAGCCGGGCCGACAAGGACCGAGGTGGCTACACCACCGACGACAGCACCTCCTCCTCCCTCCACGGCACGCGGACGTACGGGGGCAGTTACGGCGGGCGAGGCCGTGGGCGCAGGGGGCCCAACTCCGGCTACGGTACCGAGGGGCCAGGGAGGGTCTGACGGACAGGGCCTAGCAGTCAGCCTGGACTTGAACCCTCCCCCTCCCCCCCCCCCCTCAGACTGCAGGCGCCTTGGCCAACGTGCCATGCCCCAGAGGTGGCTGCATTTCAGCGAGGCTGTAAAACGCTTCCCTTAGGTTTATCTCCTTTCCCTCCCCTCCTTCAGCTGTGGGGAGCCCTCCCAGTGCAGAGCAGCCAGTGGCGACTAGCTCATGGGGGCCGCAGCAGCTGGGGGTCAGGCCTGAAAGGGGTCCTGAGCCGTGTCTGGCTGTGAGAAATCCCCGTTTCCCAGCGAGTCACCAGCGTTCAGCCCCTCACTCAGCTGCCCCCTCTGCCCATCAGGTACCAACTCAGATGTGTCCAACGCCTCGGAGACCGAGTCGGAGAAGAGAGACTACGGCGAGCGAGACCCACACCCACGCCCTGAGGACAACCGGAGGCGCCCGGCAGTGGGGCGAGGGCGCGGTCCCACCCCAGCACCCCGTGGCGGCGGGGGCAGCAAGTACAACAGCTCCTCCATCAGCTCAGGTGACTAGAGGCCAGTGAACCCCTTGGTGTCTCCAGCACCCTTGCCAGGTGCAGCCGGGACCCCGGGTGAGACACCGGGGCATGGCACAGATGCCAGCTTGGGCAGCTCCCTCAGGTTCCTCCTCCATTTCCCGGCCTGTTCTGCTGTGCCCCGCCCCAGAGGTGGCTGCATCTGAGCACCATAGAAACAACTGCCCCACTCCAGCATCCTGACTCAGAGCGAAGTGGAGTCTGGGCAGTGGGGAATGTGCGGGGGCTGGGATCCAGGACTTCTGGGGTCTCTGCGCCTGGTGGGGTGGAGTCATGTTCCCCTGCCCCTCCCCCTCAGTGCTAAAGGACCCGGACAGCAACCCATACAGCCTGCTGGACAACACGGAGACCGACCAGACGGCTGACACCGATGCCAGCGAGTCGCAGCCTGTCAACAACCGCCGGCGCCGCTCCCGCCGGCGCCGCACCGATGAGGATGCCACCATGATGGACGGGGCTGCCGAGTCTGATAACACGTCTGTCAACGAGAACGGCCTAGGTGAGCAGGATGCCTGGGTTCTCTCCTCGGGGCTTGGGGGGGGCAGAACTCCTGGGGCTGGGAGGGGAGGGGGGTTGGAGGGGATGAAAGCCAGGACACCTGGGTTCACACCCACCTCCATGAACCACTCTTTTCTCCAGAGGATGATTCAAAGCCTCAGAGACGGAACCGGAGCCGTCGCCGACGGAACCGTGGCAACCGCATGGAGGGCTCCATCAGCCGGGATCGCCAGCCAGGTAAGGCGGCCAAGGCCTGCCCTCGCAGGTGCAGCTCTCCCGAGTGCGGCCGGGTGGGTGTGAAGGGTTCTGGGAACCCTGGCTATGCGGGGCATGGCCAGTGGGGCCCCATTTAAGGGACGGACAGAGCGTGTGGCCAGTCACTGCCCTCCTTGGAGCAGCCCTGAGGATGCTCCCTCTTGGGCCCCTCTGGAAGTGGGCATCACCCCCACCGGTCCCCTGCCCCACTTGCGGGCTCGGAGGACCCTGGAGTCCTGTGTGGCAGTTTTCTGGTTTGTGAGGGGCTGGGACGAGGGCAGCCTGAGTGGTCAGACCCCCCCCCCCGTGGGCGTTGTCTTCCCACCATGGGGGGGGCAGCAGCTGTCAGGACCCTCCCTCCCTCTCCTGCAGTGACGGTGGCAGATTACATCTCCCGGGCCGAGTCCCAGAGCCGCCAGTGTGCCCCCCAGAAGGAACCCCGAGAAAAATCCACCGATGACGACAATGCACCCAGACAAAAGGTAGGGGGTGGAGCCTGTCAGGGTGGGGGCGGAGCCTCTGGGTGGGGCTCAAGGGCTATGCCACAGCTGCTACTGGTGTGACCCCCCCTTCTTTTCTCTCTCTCTCCTCTTCCCCTCCTCCCCCCCAGGCAGAGCCAGCCGGCAGCTTGGCCAATGGCCCAGCGGAAAACGGGGAGCTGGCGGGTGGCGTTGAGCCGGCTGCCATGGTCAACGGCTTGTCATAAGCTGAGCGTGAGCCAAGAGAGACGCGACCGACCGCTCCCTCCTCCCCAGCCCGCCCGCGCGCTCCCCGCCCTGCTTGCGTCGTCGTTAAAACTGAACCCCACCGGTCTCTCGTTATCGCCCCGTTATTAAACGTCCTCATTATTCTAGTGCTTGTCGGGAGCTTGCCGAAGGCAGGGAAGCCGTCACGACTCTATAATCTGCGTTAGGCCGAAACACGTCCAGAGCTGGGGCTGTGAAATCCAACCACCCTGGCCACTGACCTGGGGGAGGGCTGCTCCCGCCCCTCTGGGGCAGGGGCCTCGCCAGTAAAAAATCACCAAAATCGCTCCAGTGTGTCCGTCCTTGAGGGAAGCCAGGGCTGGCGCTGCGCTCACACCGGAGAGAGGATTTTTTTTTGTGCCTTCTGCTGGCGCAGACATGTCTCACTCTCCCGGCCCCTTGCCTGCTCCTGACATGGGGCAGTGGGTCTGAACAGCTGCTGGAAGAGGGAGAGGCGCTGCTGAGCCTCCCACTGCCCCAAAAAACCCCCCCCGGCAAGGCGGCACCTGTGGGGGAGGGGAGCTGGGCGGCCGTTGTGGGTTTTTTGTTCCCAGGCGACACGAAAACAGCGGGTCTCCTTTTTATTTTCTTTCGTACACTGTGGCAGACGGGCGGGCATGGCTGAGGGGGGGTGGGAGAGATGGTCCAGCTGCCCCCCCACCTGAACCCCACCCCCCCCGCCGATGCTGCCGCGCTGGCCCAGGGGGGAAGGATCTCTGAGACGGTTGAGACGTTATTTATTTTTCACTGTACAGTATTTAAAAGAGAATAAAAAACCAAACTCATCAGCCAGCTGCTTTCTCTTCCCCTCCCCAGCTCTGGGCTGGCACTGCCGCCCCCCACCACCAGCCAGCCTCTACTCCTCCCCTTCCCCTTGGCCCCCTTCCAGCCCCAAATGTCTGGCACAAACCTTCCTCAGGCTGGGAGCCCCAAGGAGTCCCCAGGCCAGGGGCAATTAACAAGGCCCTGGCTCGTTAGGGAGGCAGTGCTGGGGTCACAGGCAGGGGCGTGCTCTGGCCTCCCCAACCCTGAGGGGATAAAGCCCCTGCCTCAGAGGGCAGCTGGGGTGGGGGGGGGTCTGGGCACAGGATGTTGGGGGGCAGGGGGGGAGCTTGTGTAATTGGCCCTATGCAGCCTCAGCTGTTCATTAATGAGCTCCCCTACTCTGCACAGCGGGGAGCGGGATGCCTGGGTTCTCCCAACCACCAGGCATGGGGGTCAGGCCTAGGACTGGCCCCTGGTGGGGGGTAAAGTCACCAATCCAGGGGTTGAGGGGAGGGGAAAAATCAGCTCCAAGCTGGGGTGGGGGGGGACTCTAGGCTGCAGCATCCCCTCCATTATGGGGCGGTGGGGGGGGGAGCAGGTGATCCAGGCATCCTAGCCTGAAACCCACTGGGGGGCTGCTGAGGGGGCTGGGGTTCTGCCCCAGAGCTGGCTCACAGGGCAGGCAGGGGGGAAACGGCTAAGGCCGAGGGCCACCCTGGTGGGCAATGCACGTAGAGGGGGGCTCGTTACCACTGCTCTGCCCCCCCAAGGGCTGAGACATGGGGGGCTGACTTTCAGCCTCCTGCAGGTTGCACCTGGGGGGCTGGGATTAGTCCTTGCTTCCTGGGTGTGGGGCAGGAGGGTGCTGCCTCTTTTGGACCCACGGTTCTCTGCCCCTTCCTGTAGGGGGCCCTAAGGGCCAGCCCAGGACTCCAGGGTTCTCCCCTTGGCTGTGGGAGATGCTGGGAGCCGGGGCACCTGTGGTGGGAGGAGCTGACAGGCTATCCTGGCTACCTGGCCCAGCAGGGGTGGGGCCCCACGGGTGGGCGTGGCCAGAGCAGGGCTATATAGCCAGCTCCCCAGCCTGGCTGCTCAGCCGCGGGAGCCGGGACCCCGGCATGGCCGAGGCAATGGGGGTGGCGCTGGCGGCAGCAGGGCCCGGGCCGGGCGAGCCCCCAGACAAGGTGAAGCGGCCCATGAACGCCTTCATGGTGTGGTCGCGAGGCCAGCGGCGGCGCCTGGCCCAGGAGCACCCCAAGATGCACAACTCGGAGATCTCCAAGCGCCTGGGGGCCGCCTGGCGCCGGCTGGGCGAGGCCGAGAAGCGGCCCTTCGTGGAGGAGGCCAAGCGGCTGCGCGCTCGCCACATGACGGACTATCCCGACTACAAGTACCGGCCCCGGCGCAAGGGCCGCCCCCCCGCTGCCCCCAAGGAGCTGCCTGGGAGCCGCCCACCTGTGCCCCGGCCCTGGGGCTACAGCGAGCCACGGGGCTACCAGCCGGCCACGCAGTACCCGGCTGGCCAAGCCTATGGGGCCGCAGCTGGAGGGTGCAGGTGGGTACCGCAGCCAGGCCAGCTTGCCTGCTTTCCGCTTGTGCCCCCTTTCACGCTCACCCGCCTTCCACTTGTGCCTGTTCACGCTCACCTGCTTTCTGCTCGTGCCCTTTCACACTCACCTGCTTTCTGCTCGTGCCCTTTGATGCCCACCCACTCATGCCCCCTTTCATGCTCATCCACTTTCTGCTTGTGCCCTTTCACGTTCACCTGCTTGTACCCCCTTTCACACTCACCCACTTCTACCCGCTTGCCACTTGTGCCCTTTCACACTCACCCAGTCCCGGGCCCCCCACTTTCATACTCAGCCTGTAGCCCCTGTGCTTCCCCCTCCTTCCTGCCCCTTTCCATGTGGGGCCCATGGCTGGGTAGAGGATTTCCCCCCCACCCTTGCTGGGAGATGCAGGGAGGGTGGGTGGGGAATATTAGCAAACAGGGCCCCCCACGACATGGGCACCAGCGCGCCTTCCTTTCCCTGCTTCAGTCCCTCGCTCACAGATAAAATAAGAGCCAGGGAGGGGGTCCCCCTACAACCAGCTGCCCTGCCCCGGAGGTGGCCGCATCTTGGGGCCAGGGGAGGGGTCCCCCTATAACCAGCCACCCCAGCCCAAAGGTGGCCGCAGGGCAGCACTGGGGCTGGGGCACGGCTGGGCACCGGTCCCTAGGAAGTCGTGTTTAACGGTGAGTCACCGAGGGGAGAAGGCAGCTGAGTGACGCCCAGGGCAAGACAAGGCACCGGGCCCTTGGCACGGGAAGGGAAAACATGCCTGTGAACCCAGGCATCCTGGCTCCCAGCCACACACCCGCCCGTTCTAACCATCAGACCCCACTCCCCTCCCACAGCCAGGAGAGAACCCAGGCATCCTGGTGCCCTGGGGAGCCAGGATTGCACAGCCCGCCCCCCCAACACACTTTGGGTGCCAACCAGGGCTGGGTTGTGGCTGGGTGCCAGGCAGTGCCCGCAGCGAAAGGTCATGACTGGGCAAGGCCACAACCCACCCAGGGCCTGGCTCTGCACCCAGGGGAGGGGAAACTGAGTCATAATGCATAGAACCTAGAAGTCCTGGCTCCCAGCATCCCCTGCTCCAACCACTGGACCCCCCCCAAGTGGGTCCCACTAGGCACAAGCAGAGGCAGGGGCCAGGGCTCCTGGGGTCCCAGGCTGGGGAGCATGGCTAGTGCTTACAGGGGGCGGGCTGGGCAACAGGACACCTGGGTTCCATCCCAGGGGGCGGGTGGGGGCAGGTCGGGGCAGGCTGGGGGAGCTGCTCCCGCCTAGAACCGGCTCTGCAGGCGCCTGAGGAATGTGGGCCTGGCTCGCCCAGCCCTGGGGGGGGGGAACTCTTCCTGCAGCTGCGCTGGGGGTGGGGGCTGACACTCCCCCCGCCCATCACAGAGCTCCCCACTATGCACCCCCCAGTGGTGGGAAGTGAACACAGGTGTCCTAGCTCCCAGCCCCCCCAGCTCTAACCATTAGCCCCCACTCCTCAGGCCAGGCAGGGAACCCAGGCGTCCTGGCTCCCAGCTGCTGAGAGTGATTCATGCTGGTCCCCAGTAAAATCAGGGCCCTGACCAGCTGCCGGGTGGCTTGGGGGATGCTGCAGGGGGCAAGAACCTAGGAGTCTGGGTGATGGTGGGGAGGGGGCTTCCAGGGAGTGCTCTGCAGGGAGGAGGAAGTGCAGGGGGGGCTATGGGGGGAAGATATGGGGAACCAGGATGCCTCAGTTCTCCCCCTGGCTCTGGCAGGGGAGTGGGGATCTGGTGGGCAGAGCAGGGGGGCCGGGAGCCAGGATGCCTAGATTCTCACCTGAGTGTTGCGGGGCGGGGGACAGTAGGGGGTAGTGGCCTGGGTGGTGGTGGTGGGGGAGGCTGGGTCCCAGGATGCCTGGGTTCTCTGCCCCCCTCCCTCCGGAGCTGTAATGAGTCAGCCTGTTAACCCCGTGTCTCTCCCTCCCAGCGGCCTGACCTATGGCCCCCCGACACCCTACAAGCAAGACCCAGTGGCCCCTCCACCAGGGGTGCTGCCCCCAGACTTCCGCGACATGATGGCTGCCTATGGCCTGCAGGCCTGCGACATGGGAGAGGGCATCCCCCAGCTGCCCTACGCGCCCCCCCAGCCGCTCTAGCCGGCGGGGGGGCAGGACCGAGGGGGGGGGTTCAACTTTTTATACAGCACTGACTGCACTGGAACCGGTGAGGCAGGAAGACCCAGCAAGTGTCTGGCTGAAGAGTATGTGGGTGGGTGGGGGGCTCCCAGGTGCCCTAGACCTAGAAGGGGGGACCATGGGGGGGCCCCCACCTATTTCTGGCTGTTCTGTGCTCCCCCTCCCCCCACAGCTCCCCATTTGACACCCCCCCCCCCGTTAACGCTCTGTGGGCCAGCTTCTCCTGGCCCCTGAGGCTGCAGGGATCCATGGGGCAGGCGGGGGACCAGGAGTGGTTGGGGGTCAGCTTGTGTTTCGCAGGGGGAGGGGCTGTATTTGAATGTCGCTGGGATCTGGTTTGTAATGAGAATAAACCCAGCTGCGGACCCTGGCCCAGCCCGTCTGTTATTGGGGGAGGGGCACAAAACCAACAAACCCAGGAGGGGTTTGAACCCAGGGAGCAGCCTCTGGCCCCCTGCGCTGCCCCCCATCCTGACCCATGGCCCCCACCGGCCCGGCCCTGCCCCCCCTCCCCGCCACATTTGCCCTGGCCTCCAGCCAGCCCCTTGGCCGCAGTGTCCCTGGTCCCCAGGATTAAAGCAGCAGAGGGGCCAGGACTCCTGGGTTCCTGCCCTGGCTCGGGGGGGGGGGGTGAGGCCATGACCTGGGCAGCCCCCAGGGCCCCTCTGAACCAGGTCCCTTGATGTGAGGGAGCCAGGCCCACCCCCCTCATCCCCGGAGCTGCCCATGATCCCTCCCAGCCCCTCGCCTGGGGGTGACACGGCCGGTGCTGCTCCCCTCCCGCCCTCTCCCGGTGCCCCCCCAGCACATTCCCTTCCTGTCAGAACAGGCCGGTTCTGGGCCCTTCCCTGGTTACCATGGGAACGGGGTGTGGTGACAGGGAGGGCACCCCTGTCAGTTACCCTCAGTTACTGGGGCAACGGCCCTCCCTCCTCACCCTTCCCTGGCACACGCAGGGTTAACGCCTTAGCGCCTTCCTAGACCCCCAGAGTCAGCGTGAGGGGCGCTGGTGGAGCGGGGGGGCAGGGCCAGGTTGGCTGGGGGTCAGGAGTGAGGGGCACAGCCCCACAGGTCCCTCTGTCCTGGCCTCCCCCCGCGGATCAGGGAGCTGGGGAGAGAACCCAGGCATCCTGCCCCCCGCCAGGGCCTGCGCCAGCCGCTCCTAGCACGGGAGGGGCAGGAGGAGGTGGAACCGGGGTGACTAATTGGACGATTAGCGCTGAGCTCGTTAGCTGCCCAGAGGCAGTGGGGGGGAGGGGCTGCGGAGGTTCCCTGCCCCCTCCTCAGCTGCGTGGGGGGGGCGGTTCTCCCACTGACACCCCACCCCAGGGCCGGCGCAGAAGCCATGGCTACGAGTGCATGGAAAATAGCATTTAATGAACCGGGGGGACACACCTGGTGACCTCCCCCCCTCGCACAGGGGGAGCCCAGCTGGGGCAAATGAGTGAAGATCCTGGGTGAGGATGGGGGGGGCAGACGTGGCTGGCCAAGGGGAGGCTGAGGGGTTCCCTGCTAGGGGGTGCTGTGGCTCCAGAGCAGCTGTTTGGGGGGCCAGCTGCCCACCCCACTCCCCACGGCTCCCCTCCAGATTGAGAGGGGCCCCCCTATTCCCGCTTCTTCCTGGCGGGGGGACCGGTGGGCACGCCCCAGTAATACAGCAGCTGGCCGGCGATGAGGCCGTTGCAGGCGGAGGAGACCACGTAGGTCAGAGCCATCAGGGGGTCGCCCGTCTCCTGGGGAGGGACAGACGGACGGGGGTGAGGGCGGACGGGGGGGGCCCTCTCACCACATCCCGTTCCCCACACCCCGGGGGAGGGGGGTCAGCCAACCCCCCTCCCTTTGTCAGGGAGACCAGGGACTCCCCCTGCACAGCACAGCAGGATCAGGGGAGGGCAGGGCCCCCCAGGGAGGGAGCTGGGGGGGGTGGGGGTCGGTACCTGCACGGAGGTGAAGATCCGGGCCAGTGAGCCGGCGAGGAGGAGGAAGACGGTGATGGCTGACAGCTGCCCTGTGTGCCCATTCTGGTAGTTGGTCGCTGCCTGGAGCAGCTGGGGGATAGAGGGGGGAGACGAGCCCCCCTGGATCAGCGGCTGGTACAGATTTCCGCAACTACCAGCAGGATGTCCCCCAGCGAGCTGGCCCCCCCAGGGGGAAAGGCCCCTGCCCCACTCCCCACCCCCGAGCCAGTCACTGCCCTGCTGAGGGGCAGAGGGGAGCTGGCGCCCCCCCCAGGGGAAAGGCCCCCGCCCCCTTGGCTGGGGGGTGCTCCTGGGAGGCGGGGGGGTCCTTACCCGGCTGACAACGATGGCGGGCATGTTGGTGGCTTGCAGCAGGGTCAGCAGCACCCGGGGGGCAAGCGGCGAGAGCAGCAGCCACAGCAGAGCCAGGTACAGCGCCAGGAAAGAGACACCTGGGGGGACACGGGAAGGATTAAATCCCCCCCCAATGCGCAGCTGGCCCCACCCCTTTCAAGCCTCCCCCCCACGGGGCTGTGCCCCACTCACCACGCACCGTGTGTCCCCCGAAGTGCTGAGCCAGGAAGCCGATGGCGAGGGTTTGCAGCATGAGGAAAAGTGCCTCGCCCCAAGCACTGGGGGGAGAGGACATGGGGTCAGCCAGCCCCCCAGAGGGGAACAGCCCCGCCCCCCATTCCCCGCCCTCCCCCAAGCCAGCTGGTGCCCACCCTGGGGCCAGAGGGGAGCCAGCATGCCCCAGAGGGGGAAGGTCCCCTGGCAATGCTAGGTCAGGATGGATTGAGGGATGGGCACCCCCCACCCCCACGGCATTCAGATCTCTAGGGGAAACTGAGGCACAGATCTTGTCCAAGATCATATAGTCAATCACTGGGGAGAGAACCCAAGAGTCCTGGCTCCCAGCTCTGCTCTAACCCTCCAGACTCCACCTGCCAGGTGCTGGGGCAGGTGCTGGGGCAGCAGCAGGCACGAGGGGGGGCACAAGGGGGCTCACCTGAAGGGGAAGCGGTTGGCCACACTGTAGGCCATGGTGCCGGTGATGGCCAGCAGCTCCAGCAGGAGGGAGCTGAAGCTCAGCCCCTCGGCGCTCTTCGCCCCCAGGATCTTCAACACCTGGGGCAGCTTCACTGCGGGGAGATGGCGCGTCAGGTCGGGCAGCCCCACAACACCCCCCCCAGCCAGCCCCCTGCCCTGGGGTCACGGAAGTAAAAGGCCTGTGTCCTGTTCCCCACCCCTGCCCCCCAGCAAGCCCCTGTGGGGAAAGGCCTGTGTCCCGTCGGCCACCCCCCAGCCGGGGCCATACCCATCAGCGACCCTGCGACGATGGCGATGCCCAGGCCTTTGCTGAGCAGAATCTTCAGGCAGGGAACTGCGGGCAGGAGAAGAGGGGGTCAGCACATCTCATCCCCCCAGCTTTCCCTGCCACAAGCCTGGACCCAGCTAGGACAACAAGCCCCTTGTCAGCCCTTTCTCCAGCCCCCCGATACCTCTGGGTCTCCTCAGCACCCTGCCCCCTAGGCCCCTCCCCCTGAGCATGGCTGCCCCGCAGGGTACCGCCGGCACCCCCCACACCCTGTGACCATAGCTCCATGTGGGGCTAATCGGACCCTTCCTGTGTTCCTACCCCCTTCCCTGAACTGCCGCAATCGCCCCGCCTTGTCGTGGCCTTTGCTGAGCGCCTCCACCCACCTCCAGCCCTACGTGTTTCTGCTCCCCCATCCCCTGGTACCCCTGGGTATCCTACTGACCCCTGCCCCGACCTACCCCCCCCTATGGGGCCCCGCCGCCCTGACCTACGCCCCCCCATGGGTCCCACCCCCCCCATCCTAGCATCTCTCCGGGTATCCCTGCTCCCTGGGCTCCCCCAGCTCCTTCCCACTCACTGACCCGCCCCCATGGACCCCCCAGCCCCTCGGCTCGCCCCCCTCGGGGTGTCCTTGGCTCCGGCCACCTCCCCATTTATCCCCACCCCATGGTATCTACCACCCTGCCCCCATTCTCCCCCCAGCAACCGCCCCCATCAAGGGACCGAGGCCCCAGGGCGGGGGGGCCTAAGGCTAGGGTGTGTCATTCGCCCCAGTGGAGGGGGCTGAAAACGGGGGGAGAGGCGGGGCTGCCCCCCAGGGACACCCCGCTCTCTCCCTTTCTGGGGCACTTCCGCCCCGAACCGTCATGGCAGCCCGCGCGGGCGCGCCTGCTCCTCGGACGTTCCTTCCGCCCCGCACCATCATGGCGGCCCGCGCGGGCGAGCCGGAGCCGGCGGGGCTGGAGGGGGCGGGGCGGGGCCCGCGCTCACCGTGCAGCAGGTTGAGGCGCAGCAGCAGCTCGTCGTAGCAGTGCGGGGGCAGCAGGTGCGGGACCAGGAGCCCCTCCAGCACCGCCGCCATCTTGGAAAAGGGCGCCTCGGCCGGTGTGTGCAGGGCCGCTTCCGCCTCCCCCACGACGGCGAAGAGGCGGCCGGCGGCCCCAGTGCGCAGGCGCCGCAACGGCGCCCGCCAACCGCCGCGCGCGCGCGCGCCGTCTCGCCCCAACCGACGCATGCGCCCTGCCGTGCCCCCGCCCCGCGCATGCGCCCTTCCCCTGCCTGCTTCTCTCCCCCACCTTGACCAAAGTGTGGCCAAGCCAAGATGGCCGCCCCTGGGCCGCCATCTTGCCCCTTGGCCGCCCTGAGCCGAGGGGCCGTGGCCCTGTGCCTGTTGCAGGCCCTGCGGCTCCAGCGGGGCCGGCGCCGCCGGGAAGCCGCCCGCCGCCTCCGTGCGGCCCACCAGCGCCGGGCCCGGGCCCGCTGGCGCCGCCGCTTCGCCCTGCTGTGGCGGGCAGGGACCCCGGCGTCCGGGCCTCTCCCCCGCACGGCGACGCTGACGCCGGCCCCCGACCCGCCCCCGCCCCCACCGGCCCGGGAGCGGCGTCTGTGGAGCAAGGCCCGCAGCTCGGCCTTCTGGGACACGGTGCGGGCCAAGGCCTTCGGGCCCGGCGAGTGGGCCGAGAACTTCCGCCTGGGGCCGGCCACCTTCGACTACTTGTGTGGCCGGCTGCGGGCCGCAATCCAGCGCCGCGATACCAACATGCGCCGGGCCATCCCGGCTGAGGTGCGCCTGGCCATGACCCTCTGGCGCTTGGGGGCTTGCACCGAGTACCGAGCCGTGGAGCAGCAGTTCGGCGTCTCCCGCTCCACTGTCTGCAAGATCCTGCGCGACGTCTGCGAGGCCGTGGTGGCCATCCTCACCCCAGCTTATGTGGCGGCCGCCGGCCCCCCCCGGCCAGCTGGCTTCCCCGCCCCACAGATGGCTGGCGTCCTGGGCGCCCTCCACCTCCCAATCCGGGCCCCCAACGAGAACGCCGCTGGCTACTTCAATCGCCGAGGCTGGCACTCTGTGGTGCTGCAGGCTGCCGTTGACGCCCGCGGCTGCTTCTGGGACGTCAGCGTGGGCTGCCCAGGGAGGCACACAGATGCCCAGGTGCTGCGGGCCTCCGAGCTGTACCAGCGAGCCCAGCGGGGAGAGCTCTTCCCCGGGGCGGCCCCAGACGTGGGGGGCATCCAGGTGCCCGTCTACTTACTGGGCGGCCCATCCTACCCTCTCCTGCCCTGGCTGATGAGGCCTTACCGTGGTGGGGAGCTGACCCCGGCCCAGAGGCGGTTCAATGAGTACACCGCTGCTGCCCGGACTGTGGTGGGGGTGGCGTTCGGCCGCCTACGGGGCCGCTGGCGCTGCCTGCAGAAGCGCAACGACACGGATGTCTCTTTCCTGCCCACCCTGATTGCCGCCTGCTCCACGCTACACAACGTGTGTGAGATGCATGGCGACCCCTTCCAGCCCCGCTGGATGGTGGAGGAAGAGGAGGAGGAAGAGCCTTTCGAGGATGAGGAGGGAGAGGAGGGCGCAGCAGCGGAGATCCGGGATGCACTGGCTCTGACCCTGCGGGACTGAGGAGTAGAACCCAGGAGTCCTGGATCCCAGCACCCTGTTGCTCTGTCCGCTAGACCCCATTCCCCGGAGGGGTTGGGAGCTGGAGGGAAGTCAGGGCTGGGTGCCAGGGGGTGGATCTGGGTATCAGAACTGCAGTGATACTGAGGAGCTGGGAATTAGAAACCAGGCTGGGGGAGGGGGAATTGAAGTAGAGGGGAGGGGAGAAGGGGGGATGGGTTTTGTGGGGGGGGGACTGGACACCTGGGTTCTTTGTAGCGACAATAAACAAAATCTTCAGCCCACAGGAGCCTTGCTGTGTTTGTCTCCCAACACCCGACCCCTCTCACCACGGCCCCTTCCTGCCGTGGAGCTGGCCACCTGGTCGCACGGGCTCTGATCTGATCACTGCATCAGCAAGGGAGCCCCATACGAACGGCCGCCCTGCCCCAGAGGTGGCCGCATCTCAGCACTGGGCCTGGATGTCCACCCTTGCCAGAGTGGCTGATTCTCCAGCTGGGCAGATGAGAGGAAAAAGCAGCTGTTGTTTGGCCAGTGGAGGGAGGGCAATATCTGGAAAGGGGCGTGGCTTAACAGTAATCTTGAAGGGGCGTGGCTTCAGGGGCGTGGTTTATCAGGAATCAAGCAGGGGGTGGGTCTTCACGTGCCAAAGGGCGTGGCTCATTAAAGGACCCTGGGACAGGCCATGGTTTAGCAAAAGACTGATGGAGTGGGGGGAAGCCTTCCACAAGAGTCTCCCAAGGGGCGCGTGGCTTGAGTACAAAGGACTCCAGCAGGGGATGGGCTCCATGGGAGGGGGGCCTGGAGCTAAACAGAAATAATATGGGGGGGACCTTGCTCAGTCCTGGGATTTAGAAGAGGGTGTGGATTGTGTGACAAGGGGTGTGGTTTAATGAAGGCCCTGTGGAAAGGGGTGTGGCTTGATGGTCAGGGCGTGGCCTGCGGGTGCTGCCCCCCATGCCTCAGGCTCTTGTGACACCCTCCTCCCGACTTCCCCTTATGCCCCGAGTGGAGCTGTTCTGGGATGCGGCTGAGTCAGCAGCACGCGGAGGCCACGCCGGAACTAGCTGAGCCCGCCTGGGAGACGGCGCCTCACAGGGCCAGGACTCAGCCAGGCTGCCGGGGTTCGCATCCCCCCCAAACCCTGTAGGGTTGGGGCAGTTCAGTGAGGAGCCACCCTAGGGCAGCGGGGCTGACAAAGGCCAGTGCCTTCCCGCTGACCCCATTCCTTGGCCCATGCTTATGAAACATCACACCTAGGTTTTAAACAGCCGCTGCCCTGCCACAGAGGTGGCTGTATCTTGGCGCTGGGCGAGGGGCCCCCGTGTAACTGGCTGTCCTGACCCAGAAGTGGACACATCTCAGTGGCCCCAGTCACTGTAACAGCCCTTGGTATGGCACAGCGTGATGCAGGGGCCATGGTGGTGGCTGGGGGGGCCAGGTTCCCCATCGGGGATGCCGCCAGGACCCGATGCATGACCAGTAACTGGGCCGCCCTGTATTTATTGACAAACTCCCCCCATTTTATTCACCCATCAAATCAAATGCCTGGATCTTGGCCCTGGTGCCCCCATCTCTCCCCCCCCCCCGTGCCAGCCACCCCACCCTGCCAGGGTCCCAAGCCCTCAGAGGGTCTGGTAGCCTCCCCGGGTCCGTTGCCGGCCCACCAGGTAGGCGATGAGGATGATGAGGATGAGGACCAGCAGAACCACGCCGATGATGATGGGCACCACGGAACTGCGCTGCTGTGGGCACAGGTCGGCTGCAAGAGAGGGGGCAGGGCTGAGCCGGGGGGGCACAGAGGAAGGGGGCTGAGGCAGGGGAGATTGGGGGCGGGGGCGGAGCTGAAAGGGGGCTGGGAGGGGGGAGCCCAGGGTAGGAGGGGAACCAGGAGGGAGGAACCCAGGGGATTCAGTGCAGGGGTGGGGGCCCCAGGAAGCGGGGAGCCCAGGGGATATGGGGTAGGAGGGGGTCCCAGAAGGGGGTAGCCCAGGGGGTTGGGGTAGGAGGTGGGGGGGCTGGAAGGGGGCAGCCCAGGGGATTCGGGGCAGTGGGTCTGAGAAGGGCAGGGAGTCCAGTACCTTCCCCGAAGTCGCCCCCCCGCAGGGCGAAGGCCTGGACCCGCTCGTGCAGGGCGTCGAGGTGAAAGGCCGGGCTCAGGGCCAGGCTCTGGTTCTCGCACTGGTAGCTGCGGCCCAGGCTAGCCTCGAACTCCCTCAGGTCGCCGTTCTGCACGGTGAAGTTGTGCTCTGGGGGTGACAGAGGGGTAGAAATCAGGGCCAGCCCCCCGAACTGGGCCCCCCCATCACTCACCTCCCTGAAGGCGCACCAGGCCCGAACGCACTCCCAACCCGTCCCCCCAAAGCCACCGACCCCCCAAAACTAACTTGACCCCCCCAAAACTCACTCCCATCCCCACAAACTCACCCCAATCCCTCAAACCTTCCCTGACCCCCCCAAACCTCCAAACTCACCCCCAACTCGCCCCTTCCCCCCAAAAACTCACCCCAACACCCCAAACCTTCCTCAACTCCCCTGACCCTCCAAAACTCACCCAGACCTGCCCCAAACCTTCCCCCAATGGCCCCTGCCTCCCTGAACTCACCCTGAACCCCCGCCCCTCCCCCCATCTCCTCCTGCCCCCCCATTTCTCACCCACAGCCCCAGGGAACTGGAGGTTCAGGTTGGCCTGGACCCTGCCCAGGTAGAAGGTCTTCCGCGTCGTGTTCTGGGGAGACACAAGGCTTTGAGCCCCAACAGCCACCCAGCACCACCATGCAGCCACCTCTGGGTTGGGGCACAGCAGCTGTTTATACCAGCCTGTGCCCCGCCCCTGGCAGCCTGGCCCCACCACCCCTGTCTCCGAGTGGCTGGTACCTTGAGGAAGGTGAAACTCAGGAAGCCCTGCGGGAAGTGAAGCTCCAGGAGCGCGGCGTCACTGGAGCACTTTCCTAACACCTGGGTCTGGTTCGGCTGGATGGCGAAGGCCCCCCAGAGCTGGGAGAGAGCGAGAGAGAGAAGGGGTATCACCTTTGCCCTTCCCCCACCTTCCCAAGAGTCCTGGGGAGAGAACCCAGGCATCCTGGCTTCCCCCAACCCCCC
>ML675649.1:48984603-49013622 GCA_007922155.1 Mesoclemmys tuberculata | reverse complement strand
TGGTGGTGTGGGGCGGGGTGGTGTGATTGGTGTGGGGCGGGGTGGTCGTGTTGTGGGTGGTGGTGTGGGGTGGGGTGGTCGTGTTGTGGGTGGTGGTGTGGGGCGGGGTGGTCGTTCTGTGGGTGCTGGTGGTGCTGGCGGTCGTGGTCTTGGTGAAGGACGGCAGGAGGGTGGCCGATTTCTTGTGGCGGGGGCACCCATCACATGGTACCTGCGTCCCGGGCGTGGGAACCCCAAGTCCGGGCTCTGGGCTCCCAGTGGGTTCTGGGGCCATCTTCCTGGGTGGGGAGCAGACGCAGACTGGAGGGGGGGGTGAGGGTGACAATTAGACCAGCTCTAGGCCACCGAGCTGCTGCTCCTGGTGAGCTGCATCCCAATCGCCATCATTAGGGTTCAGAGTAAATGCCCGCAGGGCTCATTCAGACACCGCAAATGGCAAATATAAGCAGCTAATTTCTCTAATCCCACAGCTGCTGCCATCTGCCCCCTCCCCACCATTATTACAGAGCAAAGCAGCCATTCTGCTACCAGTAGGGTCCAGGGTTAACACCCCCCCAACACCCCAGATTTGGTGCTTCATATTCCAGTGAGCTCACAAATACGTGGGGCCCGCTCACTACCCCTTGGGCCCAAACTCTGCTCCCCGAAGGGTCCCTCTCCCTACTGACGTTGGCTGTAATGTTAAACACGTCATCATTACAATTCAGAGTGAACACCCCAATTTGAGAATCCAGTCGTTGTGGGGCAGAAATAAGTGGGTCAAAGGCCCTCACCCAGCTCTTTGCCGCCAAATTCCCCCCCCCCGCCACGTCCCCCCTTTGCCCAAGCCAGGGTTGGCAGCATGTTTCCAATCGCATCATCATTAGGTTTCAGAGTTAACAAGACCTGGTGACATGTTTCCAATCATGCCATAATTAGGTTTCAGAGTTAACTTCGCTGAAGGGCCTTTTGGGGACAAATCAATGGTTTTGGCTCGGCTGAAAATGCTGAAATAACCTTGTCTGCGGCAAGGCAGCTGAGGGTGGCCCAGCCTATTAGCGCGGCAGGGTGGGCGTGGGCCTATTTTTTTAGTGGCCGAGTCGTTTACGGTGATTTGGGGGGGGGGGGGGGGGACATAAAGTTGGCAGGTATGTCAGTTTTTCATGCAACCATGGGAGGAAAAAAAGGGGGAGGTGGTCGTTGAAGTGGGGGGGGGGGAAATAAAAAAATCCCATTTTTTTCCCACTCAAAAAGCAAACGTTTGTGCCCAAAGAGGCCCCTGGATGAGCTCTTTGCTGGCTAGAAAAATGGCTTTGCTTCCACCCTGATTACAGGAAAGGGAGGTTTCCACCCAGCCTTGCACAGTTGTGACCTTTGGCTCACTGCGAAAAAGTGTCCGTGACGGTTTGGGCCTCCACAGACGGAATTTATGGCCTCCCCTCCCCGGCTCTGAAATTGAAACCTGGGGGGGGGACAAATGGGGGAGACCAATGTTTTCTCCCCACCCCAAAATCTCAAGCATGCGCCAACTGTCCCGGCGATTGGGAGCCTCATTTTGAACAGGGATCTGGGGGGGGGAGGGCAGCAAATTTGGAGAACATTAAGGATTTTCCACCCCCCAAAAGCGACAGGGAAAAAACCCCACTTTTCCCCAGAGCCCAGGTTGGGGAAAAGACCCATTTTTCATTTTTTGGGGGGTGTGCGTGCAAATTTGCACACTCCCCCCGCCCGCCCCCCATGACTGGGGGGGTCAACCTGCAGGTCAAGCAAACTGGGCAAATTCCATTTTTTGGCCCGCCTCCCTCCCCAAATCTGCAGGAAAAGCCACTTTCCTGCCCAGCGCTTTGCAGGAGGAACCCAGGGGTTTGAATAGCCACAAATCGGCTGGTGTTTAGAGCGGGGCGGCGGGGGGGGATGGGAGTCCGGACGCCTGGGTTCTCTCCCCAGTTTCAGGAGAGAAGTGGGGGCTAGTGGTTAGAGCAGAGGGGCTGGGAGTCCGGACGCCTGGGTTCTCTCCCCAGCTTGGGACGCGGTGGCTTAGTTGCCACCTGTTCTCACCCACCTGCTGCGAGGAGCAGAAGGCAAAGGGACCCCAGGGGGCTCATGCTGGGAGGCCGCGGCCGCATCCGTCCGCCGAGTGCCGCGGTGGATCCGTCTGTCCCTTGCAGCGTGCTGCTGGCTCTGGCCCGTCCTGTCCTGCGCTTGGCTGATAAACAGAAGGAAACACGACCAGTTCCCCTTCCAAGGCCACTCACCCGCCCCCTGCTGCACCCGCGCAGACACACAATCCTGGGCGCCCAGATGCGGCCACCTCTGGGGTGGGGCGGCTGTTTACACGGGGATCTCTTATCTGGCCTTGAGATGCAGCCACTTCTGGGGTGGGGCAGCTGGTTACACAGGAGCCCTCCCCCCCCAGCACTGACTGCAGCTGCTCCCGGGGCACGTGGGGCTGTTGAACGCTTGTTTAAGAGCAAGGCAAAGGGTGATGTTGGGTCTGAGGTGACACAGCCACAGGTTGTGGGGCCGTGCGATGGGACCAGACAAGTCCCTGCAGCCGGGCCTCATGCCGGATGGCCTCAGAGCGTGACAGATGGCAGCTGGGCAAGCCGCAGATGAGTCCGTGCTTTCGCTTCCCCCTCTGGCGCGTGGGGGCTGCTGAGTCAGCCCCACAATGGGACCTGTGACCTCCATGTGATGGGTCACGTGCAGGCCAGAGCCTGGGGGGGAGCAAGGAGACTGGAAGCCAGGACACCTGTGTCCTTTCCCTGACTCTGGGAGGAGAGTGGGGTGTAGGGGTTAGAGCAGGGGGTGGGGGTGGGCTGGAGCCTGGACACCTGGGTTCTCTCCCCAGCTCTACAAAGGCAGGGTGAACTGAGAGGCAGAGTTGAGCACCCCCCACAGCTGCTTGCAACCCCCCCACTCCACCCCCTATTCAAGGCCTTGGCTCTTCCTCTCACCACAGTGGGGTGCTGCAGGGAGTTTACTCCCTACCACCAGCAGGGGGCATCCTCTCAGCCAGCCTCCCTCCCACCAGGGGGCCTGTGGAACTCTCCGCCACTGCCTCTTTGTGGGCAGGTGCCCTGCTCAGGCACCACCCAGCCACCTGGGTTCCAGGCTTTGGCATGCAGCAGGTCCCAGCCACTCATGGGAACAACGCAGGAAGCAAAGTCGTGTCCAACTCCCGTGACGCAGCGGCACCCGCTGCTCGTTCACCAGTGGGACTCCCTGCCACAGAAGTCCAGCCATGGAGCTTGAGCAGAAAAGGTGGGTAGTAGAGGAAGGGCCCCATTTTTCCTTTGGTGCTGTTTGAGGTATATGACATCCCCCACCCGAGTTGTACTACTCTGCCAGGGGGAGGCTTAGCCACCCTTCCTCCCTCCCCCCACAGCTATGTCCCACTGCAGGGCAAATAGCCAGGATCCCACCCCTGGCAGCCGCACCCTCCCCCCCCTTCACTCTCTGGGTCAATAGAGGGTGGGGCCCCTCCACCAAAGGGTCAGGGTCATCTCCATTTCACTGTGGGGAACTGAGGAAGGGAGGAAAGCCACTTGCCAAGTGTCACCATGCAAGGGGGGGGGGGGGGGGGGGTAGAGAATAGGTGGGCTGTGCTGAACTAGGCCCTTGGCTCTTCAGGTGGTTGAGGATTTCCCCCCCCCCAGGAAAAGATGGGCCATGCTAGAGTTAAGAACCCACAGCTCACATCAAGGGAACGCACCTGCGCCTCTGCCCAGAGGGGCCTCTGGGAAGGGAGAGGAGAACCCCTCCTCCAGCCAAGTGGGATTGGGAGGGGCCCGGCCAAGCTGCCTTGAGGCCCTGGGGGGGGTGGTGGTGGGAAACTCACCCCCCCTCACAAACACGACCCAAAGCGGCTGCCATTTTGCAAGAAGATTTTTATTTGGTACGTTCGGTTCCTTTCAATAAATACTATACAAAAACGTAAAAAGGTCGCACACGATTTTATGGGAGAGTGGAGGGTCACTGAGGGTGGGCAGGGGCAAATTTTCTAGCTTAATTTTTTGGAGAGGCTAGTCCCCTGAGGGGGAGCCCCCCCCGCTCCAAGAGAGCTACCAACCCCGAGGTAGGTCAGCTTCTCAAGGGGTTCGAGGGAGGAGCCGGGGGCATGGAGAGACAGCCCCAGGATGCCAGGGTTCCAGGCCCCAGTCTTCTCACTCGATCCCTGCTTCTGGGAAAGGGGACAGACAGGGATCCCCCAGTTTGAGCCTGCGTAGGGGGCAGTGGCAGGACAGGTGCCAATGAGAGAAGGAGACGGCAAGAAACACGGACGTTGGATTTTTTGTTTTGTTTTTTTTTCACCTCCAAAAAGTGACATTTATTCAAAAGCCAAAAAAAAAAACGAACAAAAAAAACCAAGAGACCAAAAGAAATAATTAAAAAAAAGTCTCCAGCGCCGGAGCCTGGTGCCTAGAGCCAGCGCAGTCCCCGGAGCACCCTGCAGGGGGTGCTCAGATGAGGTCAGCCACGTTGAGGGGCATCTCCTCGATGGAGGTGTTGTAGAAGGTCTCGATGTCGCGCAGGGTGCGCTTGTCCTCCTCTGTCACCATGTTGATGGCCACCCCCTTGCGGCCGAAGCGGCCCCCACGGCCAATCCTGGGGGTGGGGGGAGACAGGGGTGAGCACCAAACGCCTGGGTTCTCGCTGGGCCATGGGGCAGGTCAGAACAGGGCGTGGGAGCCAGGACTCATGGGTTTGCCCCAGCTCTGGTAAGGGAGTGGGGCTAGTGGTTATAGCAGGGGGCACTGGGAGCCAGGGCACCTGGGTTCCTTGTGAGTAAAGCAGAGGCTCAGAGCTAGGACACCTGGGTTCTTTCCTCACCTCTCGGGGGGCGGGCGCGGCGGCCCCCGCCGGCCACAGTGGGGGCCAGGATGCCTGGGTTCCCAGGAGGGCAGCAGGGGCTGGGGATACCTGTGGATGTAGTTCTCCCGGTTGGTGGGCAGGTCATAGTTGATAACCAGCGACACCTGCTGCACATCGATGCCGCGGGCCTGAGGGGAGAAGGAGTGGCTCAGATGGAGGGTAGCCCCTTGCCATGGGGGGTGGGGGAGGGCTGTGAGGGGTCCCTGAGGCTGTGGGCTTCCCCACCAGGGCTCAGGCCCGGGGGTGGGCCCCAGTTGCTGTGCCAAGGAGCTACATTCCGCACACAGCACAGGAGGGCGCTGGGCGGAGAGGGAATCTCCTTGGAGGGAGCAGGGGGTACCCCGGATGCCAGGGTTCACCTGCCCAAGGGAAGATGGCTGCCATCATGTGACAGCTGCCATTTTGGCTGGGCCTTCCCAGCTCCCCCCAAAACCAGCCACCCCAAGGACCCCCCCCACCTCTGCCCCCAATTGAGTCACTAGGTTCATTGTGCCCCAAGCTTCTGCCCTCCAGCTCCTGTCCCCCTGACCTGCCTCCCCACTCCACTGGGCTCCCTGTACCCCCCATAGATCCCCCCCCCCCAATCTCCTCACCAGCAGGTCCGTGGTGATGAGGACACGGCTGGACCCCGAGCGGAACTCACGCATGATCACATCTCGCTCCTTTTGGTCCATGTCTCCGTGCTGTGGGGGGGGAAGGAGAGTGATCAGCTACTAATCCATGCCCCCGCCCCACTTGGGGGTCATGCTGCCTGCCCCCCCTGCAGAGATCAGGGTAACACCCACTGCCCCGTGGGGGACCCCAAACCATCAGGCGTGGAAGGGGAACCATGTTGAGTCAGTGGCAGAACCCAGGCACCCTGGTCCCCACCCAGCTCTGCAGGATCCCCGCCCCCAGGACCGACCCCTAAACACAAGACCACACAGCCAGGGCGGGGCTGAACCCAGGCGCACTGGCTCTTCAAACAGAGGGAACCCAGGAGCCCTGCCCCGCCCGTACCATGGCCGAGACGGTGAAGTCCCGGGCGTGCATCTTTTCGGTCAGCCAGTCGACCTTCCGGCGGGTATTGATGAAGATCACAGCCTGGGTGATGGTCAGGGTCTCATAGAGATCGCACAGGGTGTCCAGCTTCCACTCCTGGGGGGCAGGGGCAACACATGGGGTCAAGGGGTGATGACAGCACCCCCCCTCCCAAGTGACTCACCCCCCCTCAGAACCCCACCAGCCTCCCCCCATTAATTCAAGCCTCAATTCCACTGGGAGCCTCCAGACACTTCCCCTGCCCCACTACAACATGGCAGACAGCTGTGCCCCCTGTTTCAGGGACCGGGACCCATAGATGTGGGGCAGCCATGGTTCAGGGGGGCTGATCACTCTGGCATGGTGTACACTATGGAGGGACCAGGGGGGGTACCTCCATAAATCCAGGGCCATGCAGCTGGGGCGGTGAGAGAATCAGGTGTCCTGGCTCCCCCACAGTCAGACCCCCAAGGAGCTCCTGCCCCCCAGATCAGCCCCACCTCTCGCTCGACATTGATGTAGAACTGCCGGATGCCCTCTAGGGTCAGCTCCTCCTTCTTCACCAAGATGCGGATCGGGTCCCGCATGAATTTCTTGGTCACCTCCAGCACGTCCATGGGCATGGTGGCTGACAGCAGCACCACCTGGGGGTGAGGGGGTGGTGAGGGGCTGGTGCCTGCCTACCCAAACCGGAGAGTCCCTCCCACCCCAGTGCAGAGATCCCCTACCCCCATGGTTCTGGACCCCTCCACTACCCCACTCCAGTCCCCTGGTTCTGGGCTGTTCTATCACCTAGCTGCTGTGCTCCAGCCCCATCTGCTGGTGGTTCCAGCCCCCATTGAGGCAGCTCCAGCCCCCAGGTTCTAGACCCCTCTATAGGCAGCTCCACGCCCCTAGTTCTAGACCACGTCTAGCACCTGTGCTCCCCAGGCTGCAGACCTATCTGCTAGTGGTTCTAGCCCCCATTGAGTAGCTGGGGCTCTGTATTGTAGGCCCCCTCTGGCAGCCCCAAGCCCCTGGTTCTAGGCCCCTCTACTGCCTAGCTGCACCCCGGACTCCAGACATCTGTTGGTGGTTCCAGAATGCATTGAGTAGCTGCTGCTCCTTGGGTTCTAGATCCCTCTACTGGTGGTCTTGTCAGTGGGTTTCTGGTGCCATGTTCCTGGAACCCAAATCCCTGCTCACCATTCCCAGGTGATTGACTAGCTCTTCGAGTTCCAGACCCCTTTACGGCCAACCCTAACCCCTCATGGGCTAGCCCTGGGTTCTAGGTCCTCCAACCACTGAGGGTTATTCTGTTCCCTGAATTCTAAACCCCTCTATGGCCCATTACAGTGGCTTCTGGAATTGGTCCCACCCCAGGTTCTAGCTCTGCAGCCCACTCCCCCTTTTCAGATTGTCCCACTGGTCTTGCCACTTCAACACCCCCCGCCCTTAATACCCTAGATGCACACTAGTGCCCCCAACCTCCAGTTCTAAGTTCCCCCTCCTGCTGGGGAGAGCCCCTGGTGGTCACCTCAGCCTCTAACCTGGGCCACCCAAGTCTAGACCCATCCAGCTCCCATTCCTCCCCATTACAGGGGAGCTTCTCTTCAAGAGGTCCCAAATCCTGCATCACTCCCCCACCCCCTGCAGTTCTGGATCCACCTCCTCCCAGTCTTTGGTCCTTCAGGACCCCCCCCCAGAATTCCAACACACACCTGGGTGTTGCCACTTAGCTTCTGGAATATGTCATAAATCTGGTCCTTGAACCCCCGGCTCAACATCTCGTCTGCTTCATCCAGCACGAACATCTTAATGAACTTGGGAGCTGCAGGGGAGGCCGTGGGGAGGCCGTTAGCACAACTGAGAGAGGGAAGGAACAGCCCACAGACCACCACAGATGTTCTCAGTTGGGGAGTTCTGATCACGCCCAGAAGCCCCCTGCCACGCCTGGCCAGCCACCCCACAGGCAGAACGCCAAGTGGGGGGTGCCGGGGGGCGCACAGAGGAGCTGGCCTCAGCTGACACGCATGGGGGAATCATCACTGAACAGATCCAGGCCTGGTCCATTCCCCTCCCCATGAGGACACTTACACAGGTATCGCCTGTTCAACATGTCGAAGACCCGGCCTGGAGTCCCCACGATGATGTGGGGTGCTTCCATCTGCAGCTTCTGCACCTCAGCCCGCACATTGGTGCCGCCGATGCAAGCATGGCACGAGGCCCCCATGTAGTCCCCGAGGGCCATCACCACCTTCTGGATCTGCAGTGACGAAGCCAGAGTGAGCGGCCGGGTGAGCCAGCCACCAGGCGCATCTCAGCGCCAGGTGAGGGATCCCTGTATAAGCGGCTGCCCCAGAGGTGGGCGCCATCTCCATGCTGGGCGAGAAGTCACTGGGTAACCAGCTGCCCCACCCCAGAGGTGGCCGCATCTCTGCGCCAGGCGAGGGATTGCGGCTCAAACCCCAAGAAGCCCCGATCTGCATGTGCCCCCAGCATGAACCAGCGACAGACACGGCCTGGGATACTGCGCTGGGATGAACAGGGACTTGTCTCTCTCCCCCTGCTGGATTGAAGAGCAACGCCACCAACCAGGCGCCTCTTTGCCCAGATAGCAAGGGAGGAAGGGGGGCTGACTGACAGCAGGAACGTGGCTATTTACACCACCAGGGAAAAGAGTGGGACCCTGTGGGGAAGAGTGGAGGGCTGGGAGCCAGGACGCCTGGGTTCCCTCCCTCTTGGTATTGCCTCGTAATGATCCCTGCCCCTCAATCGGGTCACTGCTTTAAATGGAAGGGGCAAAAGGGCTGCCCCCCTTCAACCCACTCACCTGCTGGGCCAACTCTCTCGTTGGGGCCAGCACCAAGGCCTGGGTCGCCTTCAGGTCCAATTCAATCTGCTGGAGGATAGAAATGGCGAAGGTGGCCGTCTTCCCAGTACCAGACTGGGCTTGTGCGATCACATCATAACCTGGGGGAGTGAGAGGTACTGGTTAGCATCCCACCCTAGAGGTGGATGAATCCCAGCACTGATCAAGGGATCCCTGTATAACAAGCTGCCCCGGCCCGGAGGTGGCTGCATCTCCATGCCAGGCGAGGGGTCACAGCTCAAGCATTCAGGACAGAGAAGCCCCGAACTGCATGTGCCCCCAGCATGAACCAGTGACAGACACGGGCTGGGATACCACGCTGGGATGAACAGGGACTTGTGTTTCTCCCCTTGCTGGATTTCAGCGCAGCGCCACCAGCCAGCCGTCTCTTTGCCCAGTAAGCCGGGGTGGGGAACAGTGCGGCTGGCCCACACCACTGATCTCTGCCAAAGGGGTAGAAATCCCCCCCCAGATGGCCCTGGGGACCGACTCACCCTTGATACAAGGAAGGATGGCTCGCTGCTGGATGGCGGAGGGCTTTTCAAAACCATAGGCGTAGATCCCCCGCAGCAAAGACTCAGACAGGTTCATGTCATCAAAGCTGTCCACGATCTCATTCCAGTTGCTCTGGAGAGGTGAAGGGGAAAGGGTTAACCCCCTCAAGAGCCTCCCCCCCACTGGATTCACTCCACAGCCCCCCAGCTTTGCCCCACATGGCTCCTATATGAACCCCACATACCATCCACTGCTCTCTTTTGTCCCACCCAACCCCCCCCTCCAGTGACCCCCATTAGGCAGCTCACCCCTCCCTGCACCCCACCAATGCACTAAGCCACCCCCAATGAGCCAAGCCACTCCCTCCCTGAGCTGCACAGGCCACCTGTGTGCACAGCACCCCCCCCACCTCCAACACCCTGCATCGGCGACCCTCCCCCCCCACCTGCTGGGGGGGTGGGGGTGGAAGAACCTGCCCGCCTTGCTCACCTCAATGATGCCATCGGGGTCCATTCCCTCCGGGCCATTGTCTCTGGAGCTGGAAGGAGAAGGACACAGGGATTAGGACAGAAGCACAGACCCAGATCCCGCCCCATTGGTACCATGCACTCCCCAGAACCTGGGGGACCCCAAACCCTACCTGGGCGTGTCCCACTTGTGACCCCCCCCCCCAAGGCTGGGCACCCCACAGCCAACCCCAGCTCCTTTGAGGTCCCCGAATCCGCCCCACAAACACGTCCCTTTCCTGCCCCCATAGCCCAGCCCCCGAGTCCTGCCCCGCCCCCACTGGGTGGGGCACCTCCCTCCCTAGCCCCCCTCGCCCTGCCCTCATTAAGCTGGGGCCGGAAATGACCCCGCCGTGACCCCCCCGGCCGGAAACGGCCCCTCCACGCGAAGCCCAGGCCTCTCCACGTGCTCAGGGCCCTCTTCTTCCTCTCTCCCGAAAACCGCCGGAAGTCCCGCCCACTCCCGGCCAGCCCATTGGTGGAAAGGCCAACATGACGTCACCGCCGCGTTTCCCCGGATGCTGAGCGGCAGGACAATGGACTCGCCCAGCGGCCCAACTCTCCTTTCCCCCCCTCCCCAGCGGGAGAGAATGGACTCGCCCACTCCCCTCCCCGGCGAGGCAATGGACTCGGCCGGGAAACGAGTCCGCGGAATGGACTCGCCCGTTTGCAATCATTCTTCCCCCCCCCCATCCTCGCGGATGGATCCGCCCGGGAATAACCAAACTGAGCCGCGCGAGGGGGAGGTCCGCTTTGCCCACCTCCCCTTCTCCACGGGACGGATGATTCCGTCCGCACTTATTCCCCCCCACCCAAAAAAGGGCTCAAAATGGACTCGCCCACCCGCATAATCCCCCCCGGGAGAATAGACCCACCCCCCGCAGGACTAAGTGGTTCTATCGAAAACCGGGCCGCATCCAGGTTTCAGCGTCACAAAATGGCGTCGCTCTTCCCCTCCCCCCCCACGGGCGGGGATGGTTCTGTCCTGTCTTCCCCCGCCGTGTAGCTCAAACTGGGGGGGCCCCTCACAGGGAAGGGTCTCGCCCACCTTTCTCTCCTCCCCGCAGGACTGGATGGTCCCGCCCACGAACCCTGGGAAGGGGTTTAAATGGATTAGCCCATAGCCCCTCAAAAAGGAGGATTCCTTCTCAAGCCGGGGAGCGCGGCTTAGGAAGGAAAATGGATTCGCTCATCCAGCCCCCCCCCCGCAATCCGGGATGGTTCAATCCTCTGCAGATGAGAACCCCCCCACGGAAATAGACTCGCCCACCCCCCTACAAAGCGGATGGTACCGCCCAACGAGTGTCTGCGTGTGTTGGGGGGGAAGGGAGGAATTGCGGCCTGCTCCGGCCTAGCAACCGCGCTCCGAGAATGGGCCTCGCCCATCCTCCTCCCCCCACCTTTCCGCAATGGTTCGGCCCATGGAACGGTCCCGCTCCCCCCCAAGGTTGGTCGCGCGCGCCTCCCGCCCTGGGAATGGTCCGGCCCGGGGGGTTTGAGGCCTAGGCGGGCCGCGCGCGCACTCACCGGCTCTCTAGACTTGCAGACATCCTGGGCAGGATCCTTCCTCCCACCCGCCCGGCCCGCTCTTATAACCCCCGCGGCCAGCCCCGCCCCCGCCGCTCCGCCATTGGCCGCCCGTCTGGCCCCGCCCCCAACCCCGCCTCCATTGGCTCCGGCTGCCCGGCCCCGCCTCCCAGCGCCGCTCCGATTGGCTGCCCGCGCCCGGCGACGGCCGGTGACGTCAGCACTGATTGAAAGGCGGCGTGTGACGTCAAGACGCCCGGGCTCACCCCCCTCTCCGGCCCGGCGAGCTGAGGCGAGTCAGGCGCCAACACACCGGGCGGGGATAGGTGGGCGCGCCTGTCCGTCAGGGAGGGGCCGGCCAATGGATGGGGCCGGCCGGTAGGGGCGGGGCGGCCGGCCGGAAGTGAGGCCGCGGGGGTCGCACGTGGGTGGGTGGAGGACGGGGCCCCCCTTGGGGATCCCCCCCCCAGCAGCCCCCCGCGAGCCCTTGCAGGGCCCCACCTCCGGCCCCCTCCCCAGCCAGGCTGGCCCGGCTCTGCCCGCCCCGGCCCGGCGGCTCGCGGGGGGGCGGTTACCCGGGACCTGACCTCAGCCCCGCTGTGCGACCGGGGCCCGTGGGGGGGCCGCCCTCCGACTCCACCCTCCGTGAGCCCCCTGGGCGCGGCCCCCCGTCCCGCCACCCACCCCAGCTCACAGAGCCCCCAGATCCCTGCCCCGCCGGGCCCCCAGGGCCGGGAGATCATCGCCTGCCCCACGGCCC
This sequence comes from Mesoclemmys tuberculata, assembly GCA_007922155.1. Taxonomy (NCBI): domain Eukaryota; kingdom Metazoa; phylum Chordata; order Testudines; family Chelidae; genus Mesoclemmys; species Mesoclemmys tuberculata. The sequence goes on along the minus strand of ML675649.1, from coordinate 49,001,609 downwards.
GCGGATTTTATGTGGAGACCCCCAGCTGCAGCCTGGGCTGAGGGAGCGGTGGTTTTCTGGCCACTATTGTCCCGGGGGGGGCACATGGTGGCTACTTCCAATAATTGCCCCCTGCTGACCCCAGTCCGGTTTGAGCTGCTACCCCAGAGCGGGTCCCAGCTCCATTGCTGCAGCGCAGACGCAGCCCCAGTGGCCTCGTGCGATTGGGGGGCGGGGTGCCCCAGCGATCCCCCGGCCCAGCTTTCTTTGTCCTCGGTTTGGTTACGTTGGGGGGGACAGGCCCAGTTTCCCAGCCTGTGCCACGCGCAAAGGGCCAGAGCAGCTGCAGGGAGGAGGGCACAGGGAAATCTGCCAGGGGGCTAGCTGGACTGGAGGGGCTACTGAATGCAGGGTCACTGCTGGAGCTCCTGCTGTGGGATTCAACAAGCCCTGGCATGACGACACTGAACCCCTTGCTGAATGAACCCAAGTCGGCTGACTTCAGTGTTCAGTGTGGACGTACCCACCGCCCAGGCCCTGCTGAACTAGTTTCAGGCTGTGATCCAGCTCTGAGCCCAGACTGGATCCACCTTGTGCGTGATGAAGCAAGGGGCTGTGGAGCATTGCTGATTAAAGGGATCCAAACGAATTTGGCCAGGGTCCCCGTGAGCTGGGAGCCCTTGATTGTGCCATGGGCTTCCCAGGTGATACAGCATGACACTGCAACGGGGCTGAAGACCTCCTCGTGGGCGCGAATGGCGATGGGGCACCCGGCCCTGGCGGTACACACCATCGACTTCCGAAGGCAGCAGTGAATTGACGGGAACGGCTGGGACTCATGCCGTGCCGCTCTCCCAGCCGCTGGAGGCGAGGTGCCTCGTGGAGAAAAGCTGGCAGCAAGCATTGGCTGCCGTGGAGAAGGGGGCACAGAGAAAATGGCTGGGAAGCCACCAATGCTCTGGTGGGTTGGTTCATGGCCTCGTCCCCATCTTCACTGCCCTCTTGTAATAATCTATGTACCAGGTGCGCCACGCGGGGAGAGGGACCAGGGAAGATCATTGGAAAAACAACATTTGCTGTTGGGGAAAATCCATGCAGCATCATTAGATTCCCCCCGCTGGTGTTGTTAACACGGCCCAGCCCAAGCGGAGGCCAGCGAACAGGTGTGACCTACACCTAGGAACAGGCGCTCTGCTTCGTCTGGCATTGAAGCGACAGTCAGCTAGCCCGAAGGAAAGCCCAGGGAAGCTCAAGGAAAATAAACAGGTGAAGAAAAAAACAAAGCTGGGAACATCTGTCCCTGCAAAGCCTTTGAGGCCCAGGTTCGCAGCTGGGAATGGTTGGCAAGAAACTAGAAAAAGAGACAAGCCTGCCCTGGCCCCCTGCCCATTGCGTTCATGGCCCCTGCAGAGCCACAGGAAGCAGGCGCTGGGTTCTGGAGAAGGGAGTCCTGCCCCGAGAGGCTGGCCAGCCGGCTGCTGGCGAGAAACTTCGCTCGACTCCAAGCTGGGCTCAGTTAGGCTGCCACCTCCATGAACGTCTATTTTTCCCGTGAGCCTCTGGGCCTGTCCTGCCTCGTACACGGTGTCACATCTGTCTTCGTACCCGCTCAGCTTGTTTCGCCTCCCGGTGCTGTGGCTGAGCGACCAGGCAGGGGGATAGGCTGGCCTGTCGCCCCCATCTTCAAGGAATAACTGGCTTGAGTGATTCACAGTGGCCGGGAGACAGCTGGGCAGGACAGGCCTTGTCTGCTGGGGGAGGGTGCAGCTGGCTGGATCTCACATGCCAAGATCTGGGCGACAGCCGTCTCCTTGAGTTGCTGGGGGGGGGGGAGTCCTGCCTAGCGCCCCACAGAACAGCCATGGGAAGGGGAGGAGGCTGAGTCTTGCACTGTAGCTGTTAGCCTGGTGGTTGGATCTAGGGGGGACCTGGTGTTGATTCCCCCAGGGTCAGGATGAGATCTGGAGAGGGCTCTGCCCCCGCTCAGCTGAATGTGGGGCTGACCTCCCCACATACACTTTCCCCCAGTCTTTCCTTGAGGCTGCTCTGCCTAAATTCACTATTATTGGGCCAAAGGCCCTGGGGGAAGGTGGCTGTAGTCCCATAGGTTGCTGGAGCACCTAGTTCAATCCCTGGCCTGGGAGGGATTTGGGGGGGCTCCCCATTAATTCAATATCTCCAGAGCCAGCTTCCTTTGAACCCCTCTCCAGTCCGGTGGTTTGGACGCTCACCTAGGAGGTTGGAGATCATGGTTCCACTCCTAGTTTTGCCCTGAGGAAGAGGCTGGAAGCAGGATCGCCTGGTGACTTGGGGGGGGGCACTCTTTCGCTGGAGGACACTTGTTCTAAGGGAAGGGGTTTAAATAGGGAAGCACTTGCTCAGTGGGGCCCCTGGGAGGCCACAGTCTTGATCCTTCAGGAAGGATTGGGCCGGGTGGGCCTCCCCCCAGCTGGGCCACTGGGGACGGAAAGAGAGAGACCATCTCGGTTATGGGGGCAGGAGTTGATATTTAAAGGAAAGGGGCTGCCCCTGGGACAGATCCTGCTTCAACAGCTTATGCTCCCCAGGTGGGGTGGGAGGGAGACTTGAACCCACCGTGCCAGCCTCCCCTTGCATGACGGCACAGCTCCTGCTTACGCCGTGGCCCAGAGCGATGGTCCCTGTGTGCTGTGCTGGTGCTGCCGGCTCCCAGTTTGCACTCGTGATTCCCCAGCGAGCTGCCGCCCCTTCCCACAGGACGCCGGCCAGGACAGTTGGGTTCCGTTTTGTACGTTCCTTCCCCCGTGGAGCACTGTGCATGTGTTCTCGGTGACATTTCATCCTGCTTACATCAGACCCTGTCTCCCAATCGTTCTGAATTTCAATCCTATCCTCCAGAGCGCTTGCAACCCCTCCCAGCTTGGTACTGGCTGCCAACTTTCTCCGTGTCTGCTCTGGGCCATTACCTAAATCATCGATGAAGATATTGAACCAAAGTGGATCCAGAACAGAGCCCTGGGGAACCCCACTCACCGTGCCTTTGCACCTGGACTGGGAACCGTTTTTCAACCACTTATGCACCTCCTTTAGAGTAGCTCCATCTGTTATATTTCCGGAGCTGGTTTGTGACGAGGGCACACGACACCGTACCAAAAGCCTCACATCTACCGCTTCCCCCTCTCCGCAAGGCTTGGGATTCTGTCCAAGAAAGCTAGGGGTTTGGTTTGGCTCCGCTTTGTTCTGGACAAATCCAAGTTGCTCCTTTATCACTGTCTCCTCCTCTAGGTGTTTGCAAATTGATTGCTTAATTATTTGCTCCTTTCCGGGGCCAGAAGTGAAGCCGACTTGGTCTGCAAAACCCTCATTCCCCTGGACACGGTATTTCCCCTTTCCCAGTGCTCTGGACTCTCTCCCGTCTTCCAGGAGTTTCTGAAGATAATCACTCACAGCTCAGATAGTTCCTCAGGCAGCTCCTTGAGTATTTGAGGAGGCTTTTCATGAGGCCCTGGTGTCGCAAAGACATTGAACTTATCTGTGTCATTTTTAACTTGTCATTTCCCTATTTTAGCCGCAGATCCTACCTCTCTGGCATTCAGTAGGTTGGACGTCCAGTTACGACTAACCTTTCTGATGAAAATCGACCCCCCAAAAAGTCATTTAGCTTGAAACCTGTTATCTTGAGGGTGCTGTTTTCCCTCCGACCAGTCCTTCGTTCCAGCTTTCACCCCAGCTGCCTTCCACCTTCAAATTCTCAACCAGCACCTCCCCGTTTGTCCAAATCCGACATGGAACAGCCTTGGTCCGGTCGCTTTCACCACCTTCTGGAATAAAAAAAACCGGTCTCCCCTGCGTTCCAAGAACTCGTTGAAGAGTCTGGGCCCTGCTGCTGTTGACCCAGGCGATGTCCGGGGAGTTAGAGTCCCTCCGTCACTGCCCTGTCCCAGGGTTCGGATGATTCTGAAAGTTGTGTAAACCTCGGCTTGGCTCCACCCGCAGCAAGAGAACTAGCCAACGCGGGGCAAAACAGCAGCTGCCCTTGGATTCTCTTTCCTTGTTGATTTCTGTGCAGCGCCTGGCCCGATGGGGGACCCCTGATCTCGGTGGGGGAGGATCGTGCAGCACCTGGCCCAATGGCCCCGTGTCCCATTCCCCACCTGCTGCTCCCGAGCAGACATTCTTCTAACCTGCTCGGCCCCACTCTTCCTTCAACGGCTGGCACGGGGAGAAAATCTACCCCACTTGGGAGACGCAAGGGCTATGGCCCCCCCCCCACAAACACCCCCATTTCAAGCCCAAGGCTGCTCCAAAGAAACGAAGTTTATTGCCCAGAACAAGTTTCCGTCGCATTATATATATATATATATATAAAAAAAATGCTTGTTTCTCATGTCACAGCCCAGTGTATAAACATGGCCCCCCCACTGCTCCCCCCCCAACGTACAACTTCACTAACACAAATAACCAACTGGAGAAAAGGGGGCGGGAGAGTCCCTCCCCCCACCCCACCCCGGCTCTGGTAGAAATAGCTCCTCCCCTCTTCATGACCCCACCCCCAAACCAGAGTGGCTCCAAAATTCAGGGATGGGGGGTATTAACCATGACCCACCCTCCTCCCCTAAAAGGTAATGAGGGAAACTGGGTTTAAATATGAAAAAAACAAATGGGGGAGGAGGGATGCCCCCCCAAAAAAGTAAAAAAAAGTCCCCCAAAAGTCTGGTGGGGGGAGGGGGGATTAGCTGCCCCCCCGCCCCCACCCCAGCTTGAAGAGTTCCAATGCTACAGTCAGTGCCCCTCAATGCCCCCCCGTCCCCTCACATCCTTCTGGGGTTCAGGGCGCCCCCCGGCTGGGGGGGATGGTGTCTGCGTGGCCATCTGGCAGGGGGGGCATCTCACAGGCTGAGTTTGCAGTGACACAGCTCCTTGTACATCTGCCTTCGCAGCTTGGGCATGTCCTGCTGGGTGAAGGAGAAGGCCCGGCCCAGCGCCAGGAACTTGCAGTACTGGGGGAGGGGAGACAGGAGAAGGGTTGGGGGGGGCACAGAGAAAAGCCTTCCCCTCTAGGGGGCGCCGGCTCCCATCCCACCCCAGTGAATGTGAGATGAGTTTCTCAGCTCTCGGCCCAGTTCCCAATCATGCCCCCCACCCCTCTGAACAAGCCCCCTACCCAGCAGTGTGTGTGGGGGGGAGGAGGGAGGCGAGATGATGCCCAGCAGCATGCTGGGTAAACACACTGTGGGTCATGGTGGGGGGAGGAAATGCCAACCCAACCCTACTGCCTCCCAAATGGGGACGCTGTGGGGCACGTGTGAATACCAGGATGGGGGGGCTGTGAGTTTTCGGGGGGGGTGATCCAGGCCATGGGGAGCCATTAGGATGTGTACGGGGGGAGATCTGGGCTCCCATCTCCCCTGCTGGTCCCCCCGGCTCCTCCCCAGGCCCAGCCACCGCTCACCTGAAGGACAAAGGCACCACAGTCGCTATCGTTGTTCTGCCGGGCGACATTCTGTGGGGAGGGAGGGGAGGGTGAGCCGGGGCCAATGCCCCCCCCCCCCCGGCGCGAGTCACACAATTGACAGTCAATCCAGAGCCCTGCCAGTGGCTTGGAGGAACCCAGGCGTCCTGGCTCCCAGCCCCCCTGCTCTAACCCCTAGACACCCTGCCCCTCCCAGAGCTGCAGCGAACCCAGGCGTCCTGGCTCACCATCTTAAAGGAGCCCTTCCAGCCGTCTCGGAAGTCCGGCCGATCCTTCTTGTCTGCTTCGGCCTGGAGGTACCTACAGATGTGCTGGGGAGGGGGGACACAAAAGGGGTGACTCGTGGGGAAGGGGGCAACCCGAAGAGACATGGGGGGGAGAGGGGTGCTGCCCACGTGGTACCTAGGTCTTGCCAGTAGAGGGCAGCAGGGAGTTCAGCCAGCCAGTTCCCCCGCCATGGGGCCAGTGCCCCCTAGAGGGGGAGGGCTCCGGGCCCAATCCCCTGTCCTCCCCGAGCCAACCTGTCCCCGCTGTGGGGCCAGACGGGAGCCAGCGCCCCGCAGAGGGGACTGGCCCCGTGCCCCACACACTCCTCCCCCCAGGGCGGGTACCTTGGGGCAGCGGCGGTTGAGGGTGCGCTGGGAGTCAAAGTAGGTGATGCTCTTCTGCCTCACGTCCACGGAGACGAGGGACCAGTGCACCTCCAGGTGGATGGGGACGAGAAGCAGCTCCTTGTTGAAGATGTCCACCTGAGGGGGGCGCCGCACCCACTGAGCCAGCCCTCGGGGGGCGCCAAGGGTCCCCCCTCCGGCTGCAGAATGGCGCCCCCTAGTGGCAACCGGCCCTGTCCCGCAGCCCTCCCGGCATCCCATTAGCGCAGCCCTGGGGTGCTGCAACTGGCCCTGCCTGCCCCCCCCGTCCCGCAGCCCCCCAGCACCCGCTAGCGCCACCCTAGAGCACTGCAACCAGCCCCACGCCACAGGCCTCCCCAGCACACTCACGTTTTTAGTCCAGCGTTTCACCCCCTCGTACCCCTTGGTTCGTAGCTTATCGTAGAAAAAACTGTTGAAGAAATGGACCTGGAAGATGGGGAGACAGGAGCCTTTGTTTAGACACCAACAGTCCCATCCCTGGCCCCCCCTTCTCTGTCCCCCCGCTCTCACCACTAGACCCTGCTCCCCTGGCACAAGCAGCATGTGCTGGATGCTGGAGTGAAACTGGCTCTGGCAGGGCTTCCCCTGGGAGATTGGGAGAGGCAACGATGCAGGGAAAATGAATCCAAGTTCTCAGCATCTCTCCTGCCCCTTGTTATCCCAGAATCCCACTGGGCTCCCGGACCTCCTGCTTTGACCCATCAGCCGCCCTCCCCTCCCAGAGCAAGGGAGAGAACCCAGGAGTCCTGCCTCCCTACGCCCCCGCTCTAACTACTAGACCCCACTCCCCTCCCAGAGCTGGGGAGAGAACCCAGGCCTCCTGCGCATCCTAGTTTGAACCCCTGGGTTTCTCTGACTCACAGGAAGTCTCTTTTTGAAGTTGGGGGGGGATGGATTTACTTTGGTAGAGGTTGGGGTGCGGTGGAAGCCCAGGGCAGGCTAGCAGGGGCCTGAAGGGAGGGAGGCAGGAGCACCCCTAGAGCTGGGGGAGGACCCCAGGGCCAGGCTAGTGGGGCACAGCTCCTTACAATGATGCCTTCCCATGCTCAACTGGGGCGCCCTAGACTGGAAAGAGTCTTACAGTGCTTCTGCCCCACATGTAGTCGTGGGGCCAAGCGCCAAGGAGGAGACAATGCAGCCTGGAACCTTGGGGACGGGCTGGCTCAGGGGGTGGGGAATGGGGCACAGGACCTCTCTCCCCTAGGGGACAGTGGTTTGGGGACCATGGGGGGGGGAGCACCAGAACAGGGCCTCACCTTCTCAGGCACCGTGTCCATGACGAGGTCCCCATACATGTTCATCACCTGCACAGGCAGCAGTGAGAAAGGAAAGTGGGTTAGGGGCTCTGCACCCCCCTTCAGACCCGCGCCTGGCTCCAGCCAACTCTGGGGTGGGGCTGCTGGTTACCCAGGGACCCTCGCCCGGTGCTGAGATGTGGCCACCTCTGGGGCGGGGCGGCTGGTTATACAGAGACCCCTCTCCCAGCGCTGAGATACTCTGGGGGCCAGTGCTGATGGCCAGGGTGAGCCCCGCCCCGCCCCCGCCAGCCCCCCAGTGGCCTTGCCGGGTGCCCTACCTGGTCGTTAAGCCAGTTGGGGCCGTAGAGGGTCTGCAGGTCATCCATGGTCAGCACGTGGCGCTTGTAATTGACCCGGAAGCCCCTGACCATGGCATTGCCCGGCATGCGCTGGTATGACTGGATTAGCTGCTGGACCGTGCCCTTCCTGCGGGGGGAGCCAGGGCAGTCAGGTAGGAGCAGAGCTGGAGCTGCAAAGCCCTCTGGGTAATTTAACCCTCACCACCCAGTAGTCCTACCTCCCTCAGACCCTATCAGGCCCCACTCCTCTCCCAGGGCCGGGGAGAGAACCCAGGAGTCCTGGCTCCCAGCCCCCCTCCCACCCACCCAGCTCTAACCCCTCTCAGATACCTCTGTGGTGTGGAGAACTCCTGCTGGAAAATGTCTTCTAGCTTCTCCACCACCTCGTCCGTGCTGACGGGGATCAGGCTCCCATAGGCCTGAAGGAACTCATCCAGAATGCCTGCGGGGGGAGGGCGGGGTGAAGGGGCGGCAACAGGATAGAATAGCTGAGGTGACAGTGCCTGGCACTGAGAGGCAGCCATTTCTTGAGGGGGGGGTAGCTGGTTAGATAGGATTCCCTCGCCCGGCACTGAGTGGTCACCTCTGGGGTGGGGTGGCTATTTAGACAGGGACCGAGATTGGGCCTTGTTTTAGCGAGCCTAGGGAAAGCAAGAATGCTTATATGTGATGCTTATTAAAAAAAAAATCCTCTCGCCTGGCACTGGATGGCAGGATGTCTCCCTGAGTCTGTAGGTCCTGACTCATGAGCCCCTAAGCAATCAAAGTTGCGGTGTTAACTCTGAAACCTAATGACGATGCACCATTATCTCTGGGTTTTAGCAGATGGGTTTAAAACATGGAACCATCGAGGGGTGCCAAAGGCAAGAAACCCAAAAAGCGGCCCCACCCCGCCACCTGTGGGGGGGCACATGAAAGCCTTCTGCGCTATCCCTCCCCTTCTGCCCTCAGGTTCCCGAAGCAAGCCTGACCCCTTGTGGCGGGAGGTCAGTGCTGCAGACGGTTGGCTCCCTCCCGAGGCCCAGATCCTTACTCTGCACGCAGGTGACGTGTTCCTCCCGCAGTGGGCTGTGCGGCGCCGCCTTCTCCCCGGGGGGCGCCTCTCTCGCTGGGGCTCCGGGCCCCTCCTTGTCCCCGGTGGCCCGGAAGAGGTCCTCGGCTGCATGGATGCTGCAGACGTTGCTGATGACGATGCTGGGGTCTGAGGTGCCGGTGGCCAGGTTGTCGCCGACAGGTGCCAGGGAGGCGAAGCCATTGGGCAGGGCACCCACGGGGCCTGGGCGGGGAGGAGGACATGGGGGCTGTTAAGCGGGGTAAGGGGATCACTAGGATGGGGGGGCTGCACTGGCATGAGGGGTCTGTTTCCATCCCACCCTCCTCCCCCAGTTACCTGGGTCCCCGTCCAGCGTTGGCTGCACCTCTCTCCTGCTCCCGGCGGGCGAGTGCTCAGCCGACAGCCGGGCACCGTCTTCTCCCCCCACCTCCATGGCGCCATCCTTGTCAAAGGCCGGCCGCTGCAGGTGGGTGAACTGCAGGAACGAGGAGGAGGCCGGCTCCTCGCCCATCAGCGCCCCCAGCAGGCTGAGCCGGGGGGGCGAGGAGGCAAAGGCCCCGCCCAGGTGGTAGTCCAGCCGGGGCTTGGGGCAGGGCGGGAAGCACAAGGGGCGGGGCCCCGTCTTAGTCCCGCCTTGACAGTCCTCCTCCTCCAGGGGGCAGCCTTTCAGGTCATCGTCAGGCTGGGAGCCGGGGGAGAGGGAGAGGGAGGAGCGAGTCCGCTTGGGGCCGCCCCGCCGGCGCCCCCGGCAGGCCAGCTTGCCCCACAGCTTCCAGGGCAAGGCCAGCGAGGAGCTTTTGGAGTAGAACAGCATGCTCAAGGCCCGGCGGGCCCGCTGGCGGCGCCGCAGCTGGCAGCGCCTCCTGGTGGTCCCTGGGGGCGGTGGCCGCCCCTCGGCCCCGCCGGCAAAGGGCCAGTCCCGGCCTCCGCTCCTGGCCACCTTCTCCCCCGTGGTTTTGCTCCGGGCCGGGCTCCCCGCCCAGCCTGACACACGAGGCAAGTCCCAGCCGTTGTCGTCGTCCTCCTCCTCCTCCTCGCTGGCGAAGCCTGGGGGCTGCTCCTTGGTGTAGGCCAGCCGGCGCCCGCCTTCAAAGCAGCCGCCGTGCTTGGGGGCCGGGGGCTCGGGCTGCTCCCAATCCTGGGACACCAGGTGCGGCCTCTCCCGCCTGGGGGGCGCGCGGAGCCCGCCGCTCGGGCCCCACAACTTCTTGGCCTGGATGGTTTCCTTCATGGCTCCGACGTGCCTGGAGGGAGGGGGAAATAGGGGTCAGGCTGCTGGTCTCCTGCTGCACCGGATGCCAGAGAGACCCACCGGTCACTGTCATCCCCTTCCCCCCTTTGAGCCTCAGTCTTCCCCCCGCGCTGCCGGCTGGCTGGAAAACAGGGACAACACCCCGCTAGCTCCTGAGGGAGGAAGGGTGGCAACGCAACCGGGGAAATCACTGTCAGCCTCTGTGCTGCGCCTAGCGTAATGGGGGGGTGACTGCCAGGGGTCTGACCCAATGGGGGATGGCTGCTCAATTCCAGTTGGGGTGTCTGGCTCGATGGAGGGGATCCCAATCCTGGTTTGATGGGCAGGAGCATCGATCGGGGGGGGAGGGGGCCAGCCTAGCATCCCCCCGCAACCAGGATTCCTAGGTGCTATTGGAAAGGCTGCTCTTGCATCAGGCAGGGGGCCAGTGTGGCCGAATTTCTTTCGCTCTCGAATGGGTAAATCGATGGACTCTAAGTCGGAAGCCTCCCCAGGAAAGGGGACACAGCTATCAAACACAGGGGGCCGATTTGGAAAATGACCTCAAGTCTTCCGTCGGCGTGGATATTAAGAGACACCAGATTGGGCGGGGGGGTTTCATATCTTTTATCACTGAGGCATGAGCGGTTGAGGGCCTGAAGAGCTCCAGGTATGCTCAAAAATGTGTCTCTTTTGCCAGTGGCAGCTGGTCAAATAAAAGATTGTCTCACCCTGCACCCCCTTTGCCTGTGTGTGTGAGGCTCTGACTGAAAGCTGCCCGAATACTGTGTCCAATTCTGGCACCCGTGATTCGAGAAGGATATTGATTCACCAAAAAGGGGTTGGAGAAGTGCCAGGAGAATGAGTAAAAAAACCAAAAAACAACTCCTTCCGTAGAGCGAGAGGCTATTACAAAGATATCACAGGGAGAAGGCTATGGGCTGACTCCATCACCATCTGGGAGTGTCCACCTGAGGAACAAATATTTTCTTAATGGGCTCTTCAATCTAGCAAAGGTCTAACACCATCCAACGGCTGGAAGCTGACGATAGAGAAATTCAGATGGAATTCCCAGTTCCAGGGAGGATGGCGCTAGGCTGTTCTCAGTGGTAGTAGAAGACAGAACAAGGAGCAATGGTCTCAAGTTGCAGTGGGAGAAGGTCTAGGCTGGATATTAGGAAAAACTTTTTCCCTAGAAGGGTGGTGAAGTACTGGAATGGGTTACCTAGGGTGGTGGGGGAATCTCCATCCTTAAAGGTTTTTAAAGCCTGACTTGACAAAGCCCTAGCTGGTTTAGTCAGGGTTGGCCCTGCTTTGAGAAGGGGGTTGGACTAGATACCTCCTGGGGTCCCGCCAACCCTCATCTTCTAGGATTCTATGAAATAAGGTGTACATTTGTAACGGGGAGAATAATTAACCACCGGAACAACTGACCAAGGGTTGTGGTGGATGGGCTGACAACATTTACATCAAGACCGACTGTTTCTCTAAAAGATCTGTTCTAGGAATTATTTTTGGGAAGGTCTCTGGCCTGTCTTAGACAGGTCAACCTGGATGATCACAAACAGTCCATTCTGGTTTTGGAAATTCTGAACATAGCCTGGGAATTGGGAGGCTTCTAACCATCGGATGGGTGAGGTCCTGGATGAGGAGGCAGGAAGAACCTGATTGGTCTGAAGATGGAGCTTGACCAGGGATTCTGTGATGGGGTTGCCCGACACAGACAGGGATCGAGTCTCACTGACGTAAAAAGAGGGTCCTTTCCAGTTAGTCGTCCGGGCAGCGCTAGAGTCACAAGAACAGATCCAACCAGTTTGGGGTGTTTCAATCAAAGGTGTAAAAACCATACAGATGGGAGACAAGACCTTTGTAGGAGATAGTTTATCTTGATTTCTGATAATTGGAGATTGGCTTAAATCCCAAAGCACGAGGTAGGTTTAACCTCCCTTCTCAAAACTTGTTAGCTCTCACTATCCTAACTTTGTACATTCTTGTCACCGATAGAGATGTCCTTCTTTGAATCTTATTACATTCTTGGCCCCAATAACTTCCTGGGGCAGAGAGTTCCACCAGTTAACCATGATTAGACAAGACGTGCTGAAGAATTTCCTTCAATCAGGTCTGAATTTGCCACCTTTTCATTTCATTGATTGTCTCCTTGTCCTTGTCTCAAGACAGAGAAAACAGAAGTTCCCAATCTAGGTTTTTATCCCAGCCATTTTTAGGATTGGCAGAATTTGACTTTTTAAAAATAATTTGATCAATGATATCGATATTTATTTTTAAGCATCCCCCCCAATTTTTAGCCATTTAAATTTTCAGAGTTGTGCAAAATTACGGCTTCAGGTTTTTTGATTTTTATTGATTTCAATTTTCACGGCTGGGGCGGGTCAGACAATAATTGAATGACAGTAGATGTTGAGACCCAAAAAGTTAAAAAGACTCAACTGTTTAAAACAGAGTGTCAATGTCCCATGTCAAAACTGATGTAAGGATATTTCCTTTGTCTAATTCTAGCTCTCAAGCAGCATTTTACTTACTTTGCCTATCTGTACATTTCAATTATCATTGATGGAAATATTTTCTCATCAGGTTGTGTGTATACAGTGAAATAGACTTTTACTTAAAAAAAAACAAAAAACAAAAAATTCTTCCAAGTCTGATTATTTTCTGGACTTCTATCATCTCCTCTCTTACTTCTCTCTTTTCTAAGATTCTTTTTAGAAGATCGCTTGAATACAGTCATGGGGAGAAAATTCCAGGTACTAACGGAGTCTTTAATGTAGCAAAGAAAGGCAGCTCAAGATTTAATGGCTGGATAAATTCCAATTAGGTACCAATTTTTAATAATCAGGCAGATTAGACAAACTCTGAAATGGTGGATTTTCCATCTACTGAAATCTTCCACACCTTTCTGGAAGATGTCCAACACAAGTTAGTGGGTAACGTTTTAATGGGGATATACAGGTCAAACTCACTAGATGATCTGATGTCCCTTCTGGCCTTGAAATCTAACAAGCTGAAAGCTATGCCCACATAAGCACCTTTCTACCACTATAATTGTCTCCACACTAAGGCCAGGTCGAAACTACAAACTTACATGAGTATGACTCCATTGCTCAGGAGTATGAAAAATTCACACGCCCCTTCGTGTGACACAGGTATACTGGCCTAGCTCCCCACTGTAGACGGCATTATTCTCGTTGTCAAATGGTTCTCCCGCTCACAGAGCTGCCACCGCACGTGGAGGCGGATTAACCATGCCAACGGGAGAAGTTTTCCCGTCGGCACAGTAGTGTCTTCAGTAAAGAGCTACAGCCCTGAAGACACGTCAACCTTGCAGACATCTGCCAGTTTAGCTCTGTTGGCCAGGAGTGCAAAGAGACATGACACCCGATTCCGTCGGCAGAAACCCCCTACCCTACAGGCAGTTCTGCTGGCAGAGCTGTGCTATCCCCAGTAAAGCTTCATTCACTCCAAGGGGGTGGTTTTAATATACAGCATACGCCTGTTTCTTCAAAACCCTATTATCCAAACCTCTGTACTATCCGAAACCCCTGTGTGTCCCCCAGCTGCCGAGGGCACCTCGCTCATGCTGGTGTCCAAAGAAGGGAATTGGCTAACACAGTGGTTTGGATAATAAAACAGAGATCCCAGGGCAGAGCTACAAAGAGGATAACTGTGGAGGAGGCCACTCCACTGCTGATTCAAATATCCACACTCCAACTCATCCATGTAACATCCGCATCCCCCATGCTATGCGGATGATAGGGAGCATCCTTTACCGGTGTAAAGAAGAGCTTTGCCAGAATAGCTGCATCCACCCAAGCAGCCCTTTGCTGTTGTGTCTATAGTGGTACAAAGTGCCTAGTGTAGACATGGCCCTTAGCTGAAAGAGGAGTGTCTCCAAAAAGCAGTGGTTCTCAACCTATTTACCACTGGGGGCCACATATGCAGCTCCTTCTGTGTGTTACGTGGCCACACAATATACATACTGCCCGTATGGCCTGAGGATGTCATGTGGACCGTGGCTGTGTGTGGGATGGGCCACCAGCAGCTCGCTGGTCGAGACCACTGCCATAGAGAAAGCTTCCCTCAAGTAGGCACAGAAAAGTTGTAACCTCCCCGGCATGGAGGAAAGAGGCAATGGGAGGCAACCCAGAGCCACTGGCACAGGGTAGATTGGTGGGCCCTGGCATGGGAGAAGATGGAATGGAGGGAAGAATGTGGCACCCTGGTATGGGGGGGGGGAGAAGGGAATATGGGGTGCACACAAAGCCAGGGGCACGGGGAAGAAAAAATGGGGACATACAAAGCCTCTGGCATGCAAGAGGCTGAAGGACTTCAGGACGGTGGGAGGGGAGCACAAGGCAACCAGGAGGCCATTCTGGTGGGTGGGAGAGGCACACCAGGCAAGTTTTGGTTGGCAGCGGAGGGTAGTATCACAGGCCAATCTGAGGCAGGAGTTGCTCTCTCGATAGCGAGGGGAAGGTGCTGGGGAGGCGGGGATAAGGTGGAAGGACCAGGAGAGGGAAAACAAGCAGGCGAGAGGGAAGGGAGGATGCAAAGAGAGGGGTGGCGTGGGCAAAGCGAACGATCTTTGCAGCCGTGCTGCGACGGGGGGCAAACATGTCGCCTTTGTCGAGGCCAGGGGAAGGCTGCCGCCGCAACGGAAAGGCGAGATGCCCCCAGTCCGACCGAGGGAGAGGGAAGGCCGCGTCTACACAGCAAGCGTCGGCGGGGCCACCGCTCGGTTCAGAGCAGAAGCAGAGGCAGTAGCGGGGCGTCCACCGTGGCGGGCCTGGCCAGACTAAGGCACGGCCTGGATGGGAGGGGCCGAGACGCAGACCTGAGCCCCACCAAAGGGTGGGCTATTCCGAGCGACCCCCCGCAGTGACGGGCCAACCGGGGAAGGGATGGACCCGGCAACGGCGCGGCCGCCGCGCACGGAGGGCGAGGTGCTGGGGCGGGGCGGGGCGCGGCTGCCGCTCTCCTGAGACCCCGCCACCCCCTTCGGGTCCGCTCGAGAACGGGCCCGGGGCAGCCGCTAACCCCCGCAGCAGGGGCTGGAGTCTGCTCCCGCCAACCCGTCACCCCGGTGGGGGAGGGCGCGGGGGGCCGGGTGCGAACAGGGCGGCTGGGGGAGGGGGGCGGAGCCGGGGGGGCAGGGCAGGGGTGAAGGGCGGGGGGGCGGACCCGGGGGAGCAGGCCCGCGGGGGGAGGGGCCGGTCACTCACCCCCCGGTCGGGGCCTCGCTCCGGCTCCCTCCGCCGCCGCCTCCTCTCCCAGGAGCCACCGGCGCCGCCCAATGGCGTCATCAACCCGCGTCCGAAAAGAAGGGGGCCGGGCGCGCGCGCCGCGTCAGCTCCGACTGCCCTCCCCGACGCAGCGCTGACGTCACCGTCCCTCGGGCGCGCGGCGCGGCCGCGCCCGCCGGCTCCCGCCACGCCCCGCGTCGCGTCGCCCGCTCGCCCCCGCGGTGGTGTTACGTCACACACAGGGGCGGGGCCCGTTCCCCACGTGAGGGGGCGGGGCTGTGGCACCATGGGGCGGGAGGCCGCCGCAGGGGATTGTGGGATAGGACAGGAGGCCGGCAGGGCATCCTGGGACACAAGGCCCCCCAGGGCATCATGGGGCAGGACGGGAGGCCACCAGGGCACCATGGGAGATGAGGCTGCCCCAGGGCATTGTGGGACAGGAGCCCACCCCACAGGGCCTGGGGCATTGTGGGACAGGAGGGCACGCTGGGGCATCATGGGACAGGTCGCCCCAAGGCATCGCAGCATGGGACAGGAGGTGGCCCCGTGCCCCCCAGAGCATCATGGGACAGGAGGCCCCCTCCAGTCCCGGTGCGGGGGGTGGCAGAGCCCTGAAAAGCTGGCCAGCGCGCCAGCCCCACCACCTCAAGATTCGCCCCGCAGCGTAACAGCAGCAAACGCTCTCGCTGGCTGAGACCGAGGAGGGGGAACCAAATGACTCGCTCCCGGGAGCCCCACCCCACGAGACTCACAGCCCCAGCCTTTGCGCTATAGCGTGGCCTGAAGATTAGGGCTGCTCTGCCTCCCCTTCTCCACCCTCCCACTACAAGCAGGACTCGGTCTTCCACGAAGAGGCAACACAGCTAGTGGAAAGGGAAATCATGCCTCATGAATCTACTAGAATTCTTTGTGGGGATCTACAAGCCCATGGCCGAGGGTGATGATCCAGCAGCGATAGCGTACTGGGACCTTCAAAAAGTGACACACATCGGAAAACATCACCCCAACTATTCCGACAAAACGACGGGGTTTAAATCAGCTTTTGCCCCTCCAGAAAGATCTTGGAGTCATTTGTGGCTAGCGCACCAAAAAGATCTGCTTCACGTGCGGCAGCAGTCAAAACCAATGTTTGCAAGCATTAAGAAAAGGGAGAGAAGACAATAAATACCACAATAGCACTGTATAAATCCGTGTACACCTGGAATGTGGCAGGCAGTTCTGCTTACCCCATTTCCAACAATAAAAAGAGAAGAAAGAAAAAGAAAAAAAAGATACTAGAATTGGAAAAGATGCAGAGAAGAACAACAAAAGTGATTTGGGGGATGGAACAGCCTCCCTACGAGGAGAGATTAAAAAGACTGGGACAGTTCAGTCTGGAAAGGGGGGATGTGACAGAGGTCTATAAAGTGGTGTGGGACAAAGTGTTATTTACCCCTTCAGATAACACAAGAAGCAGGGGGCACCCACTCAAGTTAAGAGGCAGCTGTTTTAAAAACAAACCAAAGGAAAGTTCGTTCTTCGCCCAACCTGTGGAACTCCTCGCCACAGGAGTTACGGCCACAAGCGTAATAGGGTTAGAAACAGAATTAGATAAGTTCCTGGAGGATAGGTCCATGAATGGCTACTAGCCAAGAGGGTCAGGGATGCAACCCCGTGCCCCAGGCGTCCCTAAGCCGCTGACTGCTGGAAGCTGGGGAATGGGCAACAGGCTGGATCGCTCGCCCATGGCTTCCATGGGAATAGACTCATAGACTCATAGGTCAGAAGGGACCAATATGATCA
>ML675649.1:48951525-48974603 GCA_007922155.1 Mesoclemmys tuberculata | reverse complement strand
CACTCGTGGGGGGACAGAAAGTGTCGCGCTCCAGGAAAGAATCAGCCCGAAGCACAGCAGGTCGTGCCCAGCTTGAATAATGAGCAGATGGTGGCCGGGACCCATGGCCGGCCGCCTGGCCAGATGTCCCCATTTTATAGGGTCAGTCCCACTATTTGGGGCTTTTTCTTATCTAGATGCCCATAACCCCCCCCCGTTTTTCACCCTTGCTTTCTGGTCATCCTCGCTGGGGGTTGTGACCCCGCAGGGCCTTGTGAGATTATGGGGGGGGCTGTCTGGCTCCCTGTGTGCTGATAAAGCTGGCCTGGTGTGGAGGGGGAGTCATCACGTTTTTGGCAGGGGGCCTGAAATATTTTCAAAGGGTTGGCCAGATAAAAAAAGGTTGAGTCCTAGCAGCCTAGAACATAAAATTTAACATCCCTGGGTGGGGAGGAAAAAACAGCCAAGCGGTCCCATTTCATTTCAGAAAGGGGAACAGGCCGCCCCCCAAAAAGCCCTGAGGACGTTAGCCAGATGGACACGAAACGGGCCAGGGCTGACGGGGAACTGGTTTCAAGGCCCCTCGCTGGAGGTTCAATTCGGAGGCACGGCCCCGCATTAAAGAAACCCCGTAAGAGGGCCAAAAAAGCGCCGAAGACGAAAGCCAGAGACGTCGCTGGAAGCACAAAGGGCAGCTTTGAAAAAGTGGGTGTTAAATCCTATTGAGGCAAATAGAAAAGGAGCATAAAACGCCCCCAACCAGCTGGCCGGGGAGGTGTGAAAATAGAAAGCAGGGAGGCCGGACCAGGAGCAGAAGAGCTCGGCAGAAGACTCAAAAGGCGACGGGAAAAAGAGGATTTTAAGCTCACAAGAAGCTGTGAGAAGAGCTGCTATAGGGCCACTATAGGGCCCGCCAGGAAGAGAGAAGTTATGGCAGGGAAAGGCGGGCTGGGTACTGCGGTTGGTCGGTTCCCTCACCCGCCCCTGGCACAGGCTGCTGATGGGACCCGATCCTGGGCCGGACAGACCATCGGTCTGAGCTGGTAGTGGGTTGGGGAGGGAGCCTGGACTCCTGGGTTCTCTCCCCAGCTTTGGGAGGGGAGTGGGGTCTAGTGGCTACAGCGGGGGGGGGGCAGGTGGTGGGGGAGGGGGAAAGGCAGGACTCCTGGGTTCTCTCCCTGCTTTTGGGGGGGAGGGGGGCGGGTGGGTAAGAGAAGCGGGCGGGGGCTGGCCCCCGCACTCACCCTGATCAGCCGCATGACCTCCCCGCAGTCGTCAGCCCCGCAGGGCCGGATCACCCCCTCCATCGCCGCCGATCGCCGGGTCCGCAGCCGGCGGCAGCCGGAGACTCCCCGGGGCGCGGCGCGCAGCTCCCTGCGGCTCCGGGCCGGGCCGGGTTCCCAGCGTGCACTTGGCTGCTCCAGCCCACCCCTACCTCCGTGCGGGGCGGGCACGTCCCCCGCCACCGACCGACCGACGGACAAGTGGCTCCAGAGCCGCTTTCGACGCCCCACGGAACGCACAGCTCATGGGACCCAGGCGTCCGGGCTCCCAGCCCGCCCTGCTCTAACCACTGGCCCCCACTGCCCCCCCGAACCGGGGCGAGAACCCAGGCGTCCGGGCTCCCAGCCCCCCCCGCTCTGACCACTAGCCCTCACTTCCCTCCCAGAGCCAAAGAGAGAACCCAGGCGTCCGGGCTCCCAGCCCCCCCCGCTCTGACCACTAGCCCCCCAGGCCCTCCTTTCCCGCCTCCTAAAGCTGCCCTGACAGGGAGGAAAGTCCCCCCCAGTCAACACAAGCTGGTGCAAAAGTGAGTTGAGACGATTGTTTATTCGCCAGGGTCCCGCGTCGCCCAGAGGAGCCCCAGTGGTTAGAGCGGGGGGCGGCGGGGGCTGGGAGCCAGGACTCCTGGGTTCTCTCCCCAGCTCTGGAAGGGGACTGGTGACTAGTGGTTAGAGCGGGGGGGGGCTGGGAGCCCGGACGCCTGGGTTCTCTCCCCCTGCCGCCTCCAGGGTGCTGCTCTTCATTGCGTTGCCCCCTGCGGCCACCTGCCGCACGGCCGGGCCCTCGATGTGCCAGAGGTTCCAGTTGTCCCGCGCCGTCACGTCCACAGCCCCCAGTTTCTTGTACAGTGCTGTGGCCTGCCCGTTCCAGTTGGCCGACACAAAGCGGAACTGGACACAGCCATGGGCCTGCGCGACCTGCGGGGGGAGGGGGGCAGAGCTGTTTTGCTGACTCAGCCAGGGCCTCGGGACCAGCACCATGCCACGGTGAGGTCGCAGGTGGTCCCCCCCCTTGCCGACACCCCTTCTTCCCCCCCCCCAGCAGGGGAGCTGGCTCCTTGACCCCAGCCGAGGGGCTGGCCCACAGGCTGTGGGAGAGCGACCGCATTTCAGACCTCACCTTGGCCACTTTGCGCAGCAAACTGGTTCCAATTCCTTTGCCTGTGGGAAAGCAAAGAAAGTGTCTGTCGAGCACCCAGATTCATCTGGCTGGGGCCCGCTCTGACCCGCTTGTCTGACATCCTGGACAGCCCAGGCCAGAGACCAGCCCTGACGTCGTTCCCGGAGCAGAGATTTTCGAACACCAGCAGAACGGATCTACGAGCATTAGGCTTTTTTCTGAACTGGGGCTGCTGTTCAGCCCCTCATCTGGCACTGAGATGCGGCCACCTTTGGGGTGGTGTGTCTGGGTATACAAGGATCCCTCCCCTGGGGCTGAGATGTGGCAATCTCTGGGGCAGGGTGCCTGGTTAGTAACGATCCCTCCCTTGAACCTGAGATGTGGCCACCTCTGGGGTAGGGCGGTTGGTTATACAAGGATCCCTCCCCTGGACCTCAGATGCGACCACCTCTGGGGTGGGGCGGTTGGTTATACAGGGCTCCTTGCCCACTGATGATATGTGGCTTCTAACCCTGACTTTGGGGGTTCTCTTGTAAAAACCTTCGGACCGTCTCCATTGAAGTGAGCACAGCTGCACAATATTGGCACAGTGCCCCCTCCCCCCCTGTGCCGCCGTGGGGCCAGTGCAGACCGCCTGGGGAGAGCTCCCCCTATGGATCCCCCCCTAAAACTGGCCAGTGGCCCCTCCGCCCTACCTCTGAACTCCGGCCTGACGTACAAATCCTCCCCAAAGAGGATCCGCCCTTCCCAGGTGCAGTAGGTGAAATAATGGAACTGGTACCCGACGATGGCTGGGCCTGGAGAAACTGGCGTCGGAGGCAGAGACAGCAAAGATTGAGCCCCTTGCAATGCAGCTACCTCGGGGGGGGTGACTGATTATACGGGGACCCCTTGCCCGGTGCTGAGAAGCAGCCACTTCTGGGGTGGGACTGCTGGTTATACAGGGACCCCTCGCCCGGCACTGAGATGTGGCCACCTCTGGGGCAGGGCGGCTGGTTATACGAGAACTCCTTGCCCGGCACCGAGATGCGCCCAGCTCTGGGCGGCGCCTGGCTTAAGGGGTGCTGTGTGGAGTCTGTGCAAGACAGTGCCCTGTAGCGTGGCCCTGGGGCTAGCTCTGAGAGCTAGGGCAGAGCCCCCACCCCCACTGACCCCTTGCCACAAAGTTCCCATCCAAACGCTGCCCAACCCCTTTCCTGATTAGCATGCGGGTCCCACCCTACCCCCCCATCCTCATCTGTCACCGTCTCCGCTCCTCTGCTTGGGAGGGACTTCAGCCACCAGGCAGCCAAACTTGGGGTGCGCCCTGAAGCCATCCTGCTGCAGCGCTGCCAGGGGATGGGAAGAGAGATGTGAGGCCTGGTCCTGGAAAGTGGCAACCCCCCACCTATGGATCTGGAGGGCTGGGAGCCAGGACGCATGGGTTCTCTCCCCAGCTCCGGGAGGGAATTGGGGGCTAGTGGTTAGAGCAGGGAGGGCTGGGAGCCAGGATGCCTGGGTTCTCTGCCCGGCTCCGGGAGGGGGTTGGGGGTCTAGGGAGTTAGAGCAGGGTGTATCCCCACAGACAAGGAGTGGGTTGAAGTAACACCTGGCTGCCCCACTCCCACTGCAAGCCAGCTTCTGGCCGAGACCCAGTCCCTTACCTTCGGGGGTCGTTTTGACCTGGTCCAAAGCCTTGTGAAACATTGCAGCTTCCTGTAAGAGAGGACAGGCACTCGCCGCCAGCTCCAGCTCCGTTGAACTGCCGGGACAGCCAACCCGCCCCAGAGGTGGCCGCATCTCAGCGCCGAGCTAGGGGTCCCTGGATAACCAGCCACCCCGCCCCAGACACCTGGGTTCTACCCTGGCTTGGGCAGGGGAAGGAAGGGGACAAGTGGTTAGAGCGGGGGTGGGGGCTGTGAACCAGGACTCCTGGGTTTTCTCCCCAGCTCTGGGATGGGAGTCTAGTGGTTAGAGCAGGGGGAGCTGTGAGCCAGGACATGTCCTTACAGGACATGGTGACATTTCCCCATTCTGCTCACCCGAATCAGCCACATGACGTCCTTGACATCCCGCAGAGCCCAGGGGCGGATGAGATAGCTCATGGCTGCTGGTCTCTCGTCGTCTCTCTCGGTCAGCTTGGTCCTTGGACCCTTGCCTCGTTGGTTACATAGCCAGGAGGTGGAGCCTTGGCCATGCTGAGTGCCTCCCAGCGGCCACTATCCTCTTTGAGGACAGGAGGGGGCACCAGGTGGGCACTGATCCCACTTCTCACACCAAGCTGGATCCAAGCCACACCAACCAGACCACCACCCTGGCTGAGTGGCCGGGGCAGGGGCAGGGGCCCAGGAGATGCCGGGCACTGGGCCATGAGGGAGGATGGCTAAGAGGTGTGTGGAGGGCTGGATGGATACAGATGAATGGGTGGATGGCTGGCTGGACAGAGGTGCTTGGGGTTGGACGGACAGATGGGTAGAGGTGGATGGCTGGAGGGATGGACAGAGATGCCAGGGGTTGGATGAACAGACGGGTGCGCAGGGCGTAGGTGATAACCTGGGCCCGGTGTGGGGGTTGCTTGTGGCTGGTCTAATGCCACGTCACTCGCTCGCCGCATCTGCGGGTTGGCTCGGGGCTGGTTCTATGCTGGTACGGGTGGGGGGGGACAGAGAACCTGGCTCCCTCCAATCCTGGGTCTGAATTGGTTGCCTCCACCTAGGGGCTTCAGGCACGGGCAGTGAGGGGAGGCTCCTGGGGCACCTAATCATTAATAGGCGGGTCAGGGGTTCGGCTCTGCTTGGCTGAGAAGCTGCCTCCCAGGAAGCATTGGGGGGGATTGGCCATTTCAGAGATTTTGCCCCCCACACGCTGATCACATGCTGGGGGGGTGGTGGCACAGAAGGGCCTGATGTGGGGCAAAGATCTCGCCTGGGTGGGGTGGGCTGGACAGGAGGGTAACAATTAACTAGCCCTGAAACATAGATGTTTACTGGTTATGGGGCAGGAGAACCCAGGCGTCCTGGCTCGCAGCCCCCGCTACTCTAACCACTAGACCCCCCTCCCCTCCCGTAGCCAGGGAAGGAACCCAGGCGTCCTGGTGGCCAGCCCTCCCTCCCCCACCTCTCTAACCACTAGGCCCCATGCCCCTCTTGAAGCCTGAGGATGGAACCCAGGCGACCTGCCTCCATTTACCCATATCCATTAAACCATCTATTTTTAGGGACCCCCCCATTTCTATTGCCAGCAAGACCCACTGTGACAACCAGCCAGACTCAAGCCAGCAATTTTTTTTGGGGGGGGCAACTGGGAAAGCCAGCACCTCGAGTCTCCCCAGGCTTAGGGCCCACCCCACTGGCCCCTGCCCAGACCCCTCCCAGTGAATCTACTGAGGGGTACAGAGACACCCCCCCACCATGCCAGGAGAGACACCCTTCACCTCTCTGCAGACCTACCCTCTCCCCAGCCCCCTGCAAATCCCTACCCCTCACTGGGGGACCCCCCCACACTCCTCCTGAAGCCCCCGCTCTGCCTCTCTGGTGACCCCCCCTGGAGTTATGGAGACAACGAATTAATTCCGAGTTACAGCGGTGGTCTAGTGTAGACAAGGCCCGAGACACGTCCAGGTGCCGGGGGGGGGAGAGCCCAGAGCTGTGATCCCCAAATTTTTTAACCCCCCTTACCCTTCTCTGTGCCCCTCCCCCACCTGGGGAGCCACAAAGGCAGGAAGGAGGCATGATTTTTTGGGGGGGTCTGTTTATTGACAACCGGGGGCTGTGCAGGGGGAATCAGGAGCCCTGGCTGTGCTGGGCCGCGGGCTGTGCTCCCCATAGCCCCTAAAATTTGCTCTCGGCCGCCAGCCTCTCCAGGGCGGTCTCTTCGAAGCAGAAGAGGGTCCAGCCTTCCTTTACTGTCAGGTTCTCCCCACCCCGCCGGGCCAGGAAGCTCATCTCTCTGGCCTTCCAGTTGGCCACATGCATGTGGAGCTGGCCACAGCCCTGGCTCACGGCCACCTGTGGGGACAGTGAAGAGAGAGGGGGTTAGACCTGCTGTTGCGGAGGGGAATCTCTGCTACCAGAGAGGCAGTGCAGGGCAGAGGACACACAGAGGACCACAGGGAGGATTTAGACCTTCTGTTGCAGAGGGGAATCTCCGCTACTAGGAGGCAGTGTGGGGCATAAGACACACAGGGAGGGATGTGCAATGGCAGGGGTCCCTCACACACTGGCCAGTCACCCCAATCCCAGCTCATTGCTGGGCTGAAGTGCCGAGGGCTCAGCTGACCTAGGCTTGGGCTGAGCAGTGGGCATGGGGGACACTGAGTTTGCCCCCTAGGGCAGAGTTGGGGGCCTCAGGATGTGCATGTGGGGGGGGTTAGAGACAAGGAGCCCCTCCCCCCTCTGCCTTAAGCTCACCTCAGCAGCCTTCGCTATCAGCCGCTTCCCGATCTGCCGGCCTGCGGGGGGACGGGAGACAGGTCAGGACGCCTGGGTTCCCAACCCAACCCTGGGACGGGGGCTAGTTAGAGTGGGGGGCTGGGAACCAAGACGCCTGGGTTCTCTCCCTGGCTCTGGGAGGGGAGTGGGGGCTAGTGGTTAGAGCAGGGGGCTGGGAGCCAGAACTCCTGGGTTCTCTCCTCGGCTCTGGGGGGACGGGTTGGCCCGGACGCCTGGGTTCTCTCCCCGGCCGTACCTCTGAACTCGGGCTGGACGTACAGGTTGTCCACATAGAGGTTCCTGCCCTTCCAGGTGCTGTAGGTGAAGGTGGCGAGGACGTAGCCCACGATGCTCTCACCTGCCGAGAGGACGGTGGAGCCTGGGCTGGGGCTGGCAAAGCCGGCCCCCTCTCCCCCCCCGACACCGCCCCCGTTTCCAGCGACACACTTGTGCACGACACACACACACCCCCACCTGTCTTACTCTTCTCCCCGGGGGGCAGCTCCGCCACATGGCAGTCGAACTGGGGTCGTGCTCCGAACCCGTCCGCCTGCAGTGCTGGCCCGGGGAAGGCAAGAGATGCGTCAGAGCCCCCATCACCCCCTGCCGGGACCTGGGACAGGGGTGCAGTGGAGTGGGGCACAAGGGAGGGTGGGCCAGAGACTCCCCCATCCCTCCCTCTCTGCCTGGGGCTCCCTCCCCCTCTGCCCCCATCCCTCCCTCTCTGTCTGGGGTCCCCTCCCCTACTGCCCCCCTCCTCCTCTGCCTCCATCCCTCCCTCTCAGCCTGGGGCCCCTTCCCGATCCCTCCCCCTCCCCCTCTGCCCTCCAACCCTCCCACTGTGCAAGACCCCCTGACTTCCGTCTTCCCCCCTCCCCCGGCTCTGACTTTCCAGGTTCACTTTGATGCTGGCTGGGGACCAGTTGTACACGATGGCGATCTCCTGCAACACAAAGTGTGGTTCGCCTAGCACCCCAGAGCCGCCCCACCCCCTGCGACACAGCCCCTCCACCCCACAGCCCAGTCCCTGGGACCCCCCACCCCAGCCTGACTCTCCCTCTGCTACTGCTCCATCAGGGGCATCCGAACTCTGGATGCCTGGGTTCTCTGCCTGGCTCTGGGAGGTGAGTGGGGGCTAGTGGTTAGAGCTGGGTGGGGGACTGGGTGCCAGGACTCCTGGGTTCTCTCCCTAATCAGATCCCACCAGCCGATCCTGTGTTTCTGGGCCTCACCCATCTGCCCCCGCTTACCTTGATGAGCTTCAGGATGGCCTTGCAGTCCTTCACCGTGCAGGGACGGATGGTGCAGCTCATAGTGGTGCTGGGTCCCACCTCTGCCTCCCTCCCTTCTCCAGCCCTTGGCCTCCTGCCCCTTTAAGGGCAGCTGGCCAGGCCAGTCCCAGGTGGGCGTGGCCACAAAGCAATTCCCTCTAGCGCCAGGTAGGAGCACCAGGCAGGAAGGCTCCCTCCCACCTCTGCCACCAGAGGGGATCCCACTACTGACACCAAGCACCCTCTGATTACGAAGGCACTGGGGGGGGCTCCTGAGGGAAGGTGGCTGTCCCCCTTCAGAGGGAGCAATAGGGGACCCAACGGGTATGTGTGTGTGTATGTGCAGCCACAACTGAATTTCTGATGGCAGAAATAGGGTCAGGTTCAGGAGAGGGGGGCGACCCCATAACTACACGGGGGGTTACAGGGTGGGAGGAAAGTGAGCATGTGCGGCTATTGGGGGGACTAAAACAGAGCCACGACTCCTGGGTTATAGGCTGAGATGTGGGAGGGAATCAGGATGCCTGGATTCTCTCCTCAGCTCTAGTCTAACAGCTCAGAGCAAGGGGAGGGGGGTGGCTGCAACTGAAGACCCATAATGGCCACAAGGTGGGGAGAGAACCCAGGCATCTTGGCTCACGGCCCCGCCTGCTCGAGACCAGATTCGATTAAACCAAAGGAGCTGATTTTCCTATAAACCGAATGCAGTGGGATTTATTTTGATCCTCAGGGAAAAAAACACAAAAACCCAACCCCCTAACAGTGCCCTGTACAGGTCACCGGAAGAACCGACTCCATCTCTCTCCTGCGGTGTGAATCCAGAGTCAATCCACTCCTCCCTGGTGGGTGTAAACGTGATAGAGGGTGACTCCGGATTGCCACTGGAGTCTGGCAGGGCACATGGCCAGGCCCCAAGCTGCAGTGCATCGGGGCGACGGGGGTCCGCCCGGGGGAAGGGGCTCACAGGAACGGGTGTGGGGGGGCAGGCTTTAGCTGGCGTCCAGGAAGATGGTGAGGGTCCCTGTGCTGGTGAAGGTAATAAAGGTCCAGAGGAAGAGATGATTCACCACCATGGCCACATACTGCCAGTCTTCCTTGAGCTGGGGAGGGGGGAAATAGGGCAGGTGGGGTGAGATGGGGGGGGGCTGCTCCGTGCCACCCCCTAACTCTCCACTGAGATAGTGCAATGGACTGGGGGGCAGACATTTATCTCCAAGCCCCATAGTGATCCCAAACTCTGCCCCACTGGCCCTATGCAAACCGCCCTGCCACCCCCTAAGTCTGCCCCATGGCCTCCCCTTAACCCTGCCCCACTGATCTTCTAAACCTGCCACCACCAACCCCACTCTGCAACTCATTCCCCACTCCCCCCATGCCGGGGATATGGGAAATGACCCCCATTGCGCTAGGCACTGGACAGACAGAAACTTCGATCCATGGGGGAGGGGAGGCATCGTCTGGGGCTGGAACCAGATGCCATGGGTGATGGACAGCCAGCCGGCCCCCGCTCACCGTGTTGTAGTCCTCCTGCTCCTGAAGCTGTCTGGTGATGTAGGTGACGGCATCTATGGTGGACTTGAGGTCGGGGGGCAGGACGAGAGCCTGGCTTGGCCCCTCCATGAACCTCCTCAGGTCCTGGGAGAAGAGGTCCTGGAAGAATCTGGTGGGGCAGCAGGAAAGCCATGAAGCCTCCTATAGGGGCCCTGAGATGCGGCCACCTCTGGGGTGGGGCGGCTGGTTAGACAGGGAGCCCTCGCCTGGCGCTGAGATGTGGCCACCTCTGCGGCAGGGCGCGAGCGCCACTGGGCACTTGCACAACCATTTAGGACAGGAAGGAAAAGAAACTCTTTGATCTGGCTGAAACTTCCCTGGAAGAATTCAGAGCGAGAGAAGAAACATAATGCCCCCGCATGGAGAGCAGGAGGGCCCTGCTGGCTGGGGAGAGCACCCCCATGCTGAGCCCCAGCCCCACAGCCCCCCACCCCCCTTCTGACCTGTTGGGTTGGGTAAGAGGAAGTCACAGGTGTGTTTGCGGAGGAAATACTCATCCGTGCCCCTGTTGCCTTTCACTGCAATGTCCCGTTTGGGGACCCGGGGAGTTTTCAGGATGGGCTCCGGTTCTGGCTGCTTCAACCCCAAATACCGTGGGAGCTGGTGAATGAAAATCTGCCCAGGAGAGAGAATCCAACAGACCCCATGAGCCTTCGCTGTGGGGCCGACACCCCGCAGAGGGGAAAGGCCCAGGCCCCCCATTCCCTGCTTTGCTGAGCCAGCGAGACCTCTGCCATGGGGTTGGATGGGAGAATGGGGGGTGGGGCAGGCATTATCTGCCTGACCCAGAAGGGCATTTCGTGGGTGTTGGGTGAGTGGTGGTGCAGATTCAACACCACCACGCTGAGGATGACGGAGAAGGTCACCAGGATTGTGGTGAACATCAGGTACTTGACAATGATGGGCACCACCAGCGATGTTTCAGGCACCTTGTCCGCCAGCAGCAGCAGGAACACGGTGAGTGTGAGCAGGGCAAAGATGGAGAGGGTCACCTTCTCCCCTGGGGAGAGACGGGAAAGGGGGCATCAGCCAGGGCATGGGAAGACCGGTCGACCCATACCTGTCTAGCATGGCCTCTGTTCTCCCCCCAATGGCCGGGGATTGTGGGGGCCCATCTAGCCCAACCTCTGGTCTCCCTCCAAAGATAGGGGATTGTGGGGCCCATGTAACATGGCCTCAGGTCTCCATAGGGAGAGGAGATTCTGGTGCACATTTCCCTGTGCTGCTCACCCAAATCAGCCACATGACATCCTTGATGTCCCGCAGAGCCCCCCCGGGCAGATGACATAGCTCATGGCTGCTGGTCTCTCGTCTCCTCTTGGTTGTCTTGGCCCTCGGAACCTTGCCCCATCAGTTACGTAGCCAGGAGGCGGAGCCCTGGCAACACTGAGCGTCACCCAGCGACCACCATCCCCTTTGGGGCCAGGAGGGGGCGCCAGGTGGGCAGTGATCCCTCGGCTGACACCAAGCTGAATCCAAGACACATGAACCAGACCACCACCATGGCCGAGTGGCCAGGGCTGGGGCAGGAGCCCAGGAGAAGCCGGGCGCTGGGCCATGGGGGCGGATGGCTAGAGGGATGGTGGGTATTGAATGGATACACATGGACAGATGGATGAGTGGATGAATGGCTGGAGAGAGGTGCTTGGGGTTGGATGGACAGATGGGTAGAGGTGGATGGAGGGACAGACAGAGGTGCCTGGACAGATGGGTAGAGGTGGATGGGTGGCAGAACGAACAGAGATGCTGGGGGTTAGACAGACAGACAGGTGTGCAGGATGTAGGCGATAACCCGGGCCCAGGTTGGGGGTTGCTGGTGCCCGGGCTAACACCACGTTGCTCGCTCACCGCATCCAGGGGTTGGCTTGGTGCCAGTTCTGTGCCAGGGGCTGGGAACAGAGAGTCAGACTCCCTTCAATCCCTGGGCTGACTTGGTTCCCCTCCGCCTAGGGGCTTTGGGCACGGGCAGTGAGGGGAGGCTCCCTGGGCACCTAATCATTAACGGGCGGGTCAGAGGTTCGGCTCTGCTTGGCTGAGAAGCTGCCTCCCAGGAAGCATTGGCCAGTTCAGAGATTTCACCCCCCACGCACTGATCACATGCTGGGGTGTGTGGAAGGGCCTGATGTGGGGCAAAGATCTCACCTGGGTGGGGTGGGCTGGACAGGAGGGTAACCATTAACCAGCCCTGAAACGTAGATGTTTACTGGTTATGGGGTAGGGGAAACCAGGCATCCTGGATCCCAACCCCCCCCCCACTCTAACCACTAGAACCCCCTTACCTTCCAGAGCCGGGGAGAGAACCCAGGAGTCCTGGCGCCAAGTACCCCCGGCCACTCTAACTTCTAGGCCCCACTCCCCTTTTAGAGCCTGGGGATAGAACCCAGGCATCCTGCCTCCACTTACCCATATCCATTAAATTGTCTATTTTTAGGGGCCCCCATTTCTACTGCCAGCAAGACCCACCCTGACAACCAGCCAGGCCCAAGCCAGCCCCCCCCGAAATTTTTTTGGGGGGGCAACTGGGAAAGCCAGCGCCTTGATTCTCCCCAGGCTTAGGGCCCATCCCACTGGCCGCTGTCCAGACCCCCCCAGTGCACCTGCTGCGGGGTAGAGACACCCCCCACCCTGACTGGGGAGCCCCACTTCACCTCTCTGTAGACTTACCCTCTGCCAGCCCCCTGCAAATCCCTCTCCCTCTCTGGAGACTCCCCCAGAGAGCCCCTTTTGCCTCTGAAATCCCCTCCCCCTCCCTGGGGACTCCCCTCATCCCTCTTGAAGCCCCCCTCCATTTCGCTGGTGACACCCCCCCGGAGTTATAGAGAAAATGAATTAATTCTTAATTACAGTTTTGGTCTAGTGTAGACAAGGCTCGAGATGTGTCCAGGTGCTGGGTGGGGAGGCACCAGAGCCATGGTCCCCAAATTTTTTACCCCCCGATACCGCTGTCCGTGCCCCCCCCCCCAAGCTGGTGAGCCGCCAGTTACGGGCCGTTACGGTTGCATTGGCTGTTTAACGTCTCCCCTCCCCCGTGTTTCTTTTCCTTTTACAATAAGGGATTTCGAGCATGCTCCCAACTCCCCTTGGTCTAGCCATGTGGCCAGGGAATTCAGGTGCAGCTTTTCGGTCAAGGGACGTGAGGTTAAATCATTCGGCTGGGCCTGCGTGCTGCTGGGGAGCCGCAAACGCAGGGAAGAAGGCGTGAATTTTTTTGGGGAGGTCCATTTATTGAGAACCAGGGTGTGGTGGGGGGATCGGGAGCCCTGAGTGTGCCAGGCCGGGGGCTGTGCCTCTAAAATTTGCTCTCGGCCGCCAGCCTTTTTAGGGCAGCATCTTCAAAGCGGAACAGGGTCCAGCCTTCCTTCACTGTCAGGTCCTCCCCGCCCCGCCGGGCCAGGAAGCTCATCTCGCTGGCCTTCCAGTTGGCCACGTGCATGCGGAGCTGGCCACAGCCCTGGCTCATGGCCACCTGAGGAGGACAGGAAAGAGAGAGGGCGTTAGACCTGCTGTTGCAGAGGGGAATCTCTGCTACCAGCGAGGCAGCGAAGGGCATAGGACACACGGGGGAGCAGAGGGAGGATTTCGCTCTGCTGTTGTGCAGGGGAATCTCTGCTACCAGGGAGGCAGTGCAGGGCATAAGACACACGGGGGAGTAGAGGGAGGATTTAGACCTGTTGTTGTGGGGGGAAATCTCCACTATTGGGGGGCAGTGAGAGCATAGGACACACATCACTGGGCTGAAGTGCCGAGGGCTGAGCTGACCTGGGCTGGGGCTGAGCAATGGACGGAGGGGAGGCTACTGAGTTTGCTCCCTAGGGCAGAGTTGGGGGTCAGAGTGTGTTTGTGTGGGGGGTTAGAGACGAGGACCCTCCTCCCCCCTCCGCCTTAAGCTCACCTCGGCAGCCTTCGCTATCAGCTGCTTCCCGATCTGCCGGCCTGTGGGGGGATGGGGGACAGGTCAGGACGCCTGGGTTCCCAACCCAACCCTGGGGGAGAGGGGGGGCAGCTAGTTAGAGCAGGGGGGTGCTGGGAGCCAGGAAGCTTGGGTTCTCTCCCCAGCCGTACCTCTGAACTCAGGCTGGACGTACAGGTTGTCCACATAGAGGTTCCTGCCCTTCCAGGCGCTGTAGGTGAAGGTGGAGAGGACGTAGCCCACGATGCTCTCACCTGCCGGGAGGACGGTGGAGCCTGAGCCGGGGCTGGCAAAGCTGGCTCCCCCCCCACGATGCTGTCCCCACCCCGAGACCCACCCTCATCCAGCGACAGCAGCTGGGAGCTGTATGGGGCCCATGACGCACAGTGAGCCGGGGACATCCTAGCCTGGGTGGGGCAGACACACCCACATACCAGCAGGGGGCAGTGTTGCACACGTGTGCACGGATACACACACCAGCAGGGGGCAATGTTGTGCACGCACAAACACACACACACACACACCCTACCTGTCTTGCTCTTCTGCCCGGGGGGCAGCTCCGCCAGATGGCAGTCGAACTGGGGTCGTGCCCCAAACCCGTCCTCCTGCAGTGCTGGGATGGGGAAGGTGAAAGACGTGTCAGGGCCCCTGGCACCCCCTTCCGACACCTGGGACAGAGGGGCACTGGAGTGGGGCACTGGGGGGTGGGCCAGAGACTCCCCCATCACTCTCCCTCTACCCCCTTCCTTCCCCCTTTGCCTGGGGCCCCCTCCCCTTCCACCTGCCCCTCTGCCCCCTAACCCTCCCCCTCTGCAACCCCCCCCCCAGCTCTGACCTTCCAGGTTCACTTTGATGCCGGCTGGGGACACGTTGTACGCGACGGCGATCTCCTGCAACACAGAGCATGGCCCCCTCTAGAACTCCAGAGCCACCCCACCCCCTGCAACGCAGCCCCACTGTCCCACGGGCCAGTTCCCTGCAAACCACCCGCCCCACCCTGCCCTGAGCCTCTCTCTGCTACTGCACGATCAGAGGGACCTGAACTCGATGCCTGGGTTCTCTCCCCGGCTCTGGGAGGGGTGTGGGGGCTACTGCTTAAAGCAGGGAGCCAGGACTCCTGGGTTCTCTGCCTGGCTCTGGGAGTGAGTGGTTAGAGCTGGGAGGGGGGCAGGAACTGGGTGCCAGGACTCCTGGGTTCTCTCCCTAATTGGATCCCCCGTATCTGGGCCAGTGTTTCAGGGCCTGGCCCCTATGTCCCCCCTTACCTTGATGAGCTGCAGGATGGCCTTGCAGTCCTGCACCGCGCAGGGGCGGATGGTGTATCTCATGGTGGTGCCGGGTCCTGCCTCTGCCTTCCTCTCTTCTCCAGCCCTTGGCCTCCTGCCCCTTAAGGGCAGCTGGCCAGGCCAACCCCAGGTGGGCGTGGCCGCAAAGCAGTTCCCTCTAGCCCCAGGTGGGGGCACCAGGCAGGCAGGCTCCGTTCCACCACTGCTACCAGAGGGGATCCCACTTCTCACACCAAGCACCCTCTGATTGCTAAGGTGCTTGGGGTCCTCCAGAGGGAAGATGGCTCTCCCCCTGCAGAGGGAGCAATGGGGGACCCAAAGGGTGTATGTGCGCACAGTCACAACTGAGTTTCTGATGGTGGAAATAGAGCCAGGTTCGGAGGGGGGGAACCCCTAACTACACAGGTGGTTACAGGGACCAAGGAAAGTGAGTGTGTGCGGCCAGCTGGGGGGACTAAAATGGAGCCAGGACTCCTGGGTTATAGTCTGAGATGTGTGGCGGGGGGTGGGTGGGGGGAAATCAGGACACCTGGGTTCTCTCCTCAGCTCTGGTCTAGCAGCTCAGGGCAAGGGTGGGGCTGCAATTGAAGACCCATAATGGCCACAAGGCTGGGAGAGAACCCAGGAGTCCTGGCTCCCAGCCCCCCCTTGCTCTAACCGTTAGAACGTCCCCCCTTCTAAAGCCAGGGATGGAACCCAGGCATCCTGGCAGCCCTTGGAGAAAGCTATTAATGTTTAAGGCCCAGAAGGAGGCCAAGAGTGAGGCTCATGCTGCCCAGAGCTAATGGGTGTCATATGGAGCATGTACCCTGACCCCCTCCATTGCCCCGCCCCACAGACACATGACCCACTGTGACTAGGACAGATTCCCCTCCAGCCCCCCCAGAACTGGCAGCCCCCAGAGGGGAAAGGTCCCGTGTTCCGTTCCTGCTCCCTCCCGAGCCAGCCAGTCGCTCGCCCCGTGGGTTTTTTTCCCTTTAGGAGTCAGCAGATTCTGCACCGTAAAACATGAGCTGATGATTAATGTGAAAGGGCTGAATCTGGCTCCCAGCCCCCCCTGCTCTAACCACTAGCCCCCACTCCCTCCCAGAGCCAGGGAGAGAACCCAGGTGTCCTGGCTCCCAGCTGTCCCTGCTCTGACTGCTCAATACCAGATTAAATGAAACCAAAGGAGCCGATTTTCCTATAAACCAAATGAAGTGGGATTTATTCACACCCCAGGGGAAAAAAAAACAAAACCCCAACCCCCTTCCAGCTCCCTCTACAGGTCACTGGCAGAACTGACTCCATCACTTCACATGGTGCAAATCCGGAGTCACTCCACTCCTCCCTAGTGGCTGTAAACAGTGATGGGGAGTGACTCCAGATTGCCGCTGGAGTCCAGCAGGGCACAGGGCCAGGCCCTGAGCTGTGGTGCAAAGCTGTCCATGTGGAGGCAGAGGAGGGTGGAGGGGGCCCCCCATGGGTGTGGGGCTCACGGGAAGGGGTGTGTGGGGGGCAGGTTGTAGCTGGCGTCCAGGAAGATGGTGAGGGTCCCAATGCTGGTGAAGGTGATAAAGGTCCAGAGGAAGAGACGATCCACCACCATGGCCACGTACTGCCAGTCTTCCTTGAGCTGGGGGGAGGATGTGGGGTGAGACAAGGGGGGCTTCTCTATTCCATCCCCTAACTCTCTACTGAGATGGTGCAATGGGCTGAGGGGGAGACATTTATCTCCAAGCCCCCTAGTGATCCCAAACACAGCCCCAGGGGCCCTCCATAAACCTCCCTGCGGCCCTCTAAATCTGCCCCATGGCCTCCCCTTAACCCTGCCCCACTGATCGCCTAAACCCACCCCACCCACCCTACTCTGCGCCTCATTTTCCCCTGCCCCCATGCCGGGGATGTGGGAAATGACCTCCGTTGCGCTAGGCACTGGACAGACAGACAAGCTCCGATCCCTGCAGGAGGGGAGGCATTGTCTGGGTCTGGAGCCAGAGGCCATGGGTGATGGGCAGCCAGCTGGCCCCCCTCACCATGTTGTAGTCCTCCTGCTCCTGAAGCTGTCGGGCGACGTAGGTGACGGCATCTATGGCGGATTTGAGGTCGGGGGGCAGGACGAGAGCCTGGCTCGGCCCCTCCATGAACTTCCTCAGATCCTGGGAGAAGGGGCCCTGGGAGAATCTGGTGAGGTAGCAGAAAAGAGCTGTGAAGCCTCCCATGGGGGCCCTGAGATGCAACGCCTGGGGTGGGGTGAATGATTAGACAGTGAGCAGCACTGAGATGTGGCCACTTCTGGGGTGGGACAGCTCGTAATTCGGGGACCGATCACCTGGCCCTGAGGTGCGGCCACCTCTAGGGCGGGGCAGCTGGTTAGACAGGGACCCATCGCCTGGCTTTAAGAAGCAACCACTTTTGGGGCAGGGCAGCTGGTTATACAGGAGCCCCTTGCCCGGCACTGAGATATGCCCACCTCTGGGGCAGGGTGCAACCATTTAGGACGGGAAGGAAAGGAAACTCTTGGATCTGGCTGAAACGTCCCTGGAGGAATTCAGAGAGTGAGAAGAAAAATCCCCTCATGTGGGGGAAGCCTAGCCATGATGGCTGGGGAGAGCGCCCCCCTGCTAAGCGCTAGCCCCACAGCCCCTTGCCCCCCATCTAACCTGTTGGGCTTGGGGAAGAGGAAGTCACAGGTAGGTTTGCGGATGAAATATTCATCTGTGCCCCGGTTGCCTTTCACCACGACATCCCGTTTGGGGGCCGGGGGAGCTTTCAGGATGGGCTCCGGTTTTGGCCGCTTCAACCCCAAATACTGTGGGAGCTGGTGAATGAAAATCTGCCCAGGAGAGAGAATCCAACAGCCCCCATGAACCTCTGCTGTGGGTCTGGCACCCCATAGAGGGGAAAGGCCCTAGCCCCCATTCCCCACCTCCCTGAGCCAGCCGGATCCCCACCATGGGGCTGAATGGAACCCGGTACCCCCAGAGGGAAAGGACCCCGTTCCCTGCTCCACTGAGCCAGCCAGACCCCCACCGTAGGGCCAGCTGGGAGCCTGGGGGGTGGGGCGGGCATTACCTGCCTGACCCAGAAGGGCATTTCATGGGTGTTGGGTGAGCGGTGGTGCAGGTTCAACACCACCACGCTGAGGATGACGGAGAAGGTCACCAGAATCATGGTGAACATCAGGTACTTGACGATGATGGGCACCGCCAGCGATGTTTCAGGCACCTTGTCCGCCAGCAGCAGCAGGAACACGGTAAGGGTGAGGAGGGCAAAGATGGAGAGGGTCATCTTCTCCCCTGGGGAGAGACGGGGAAGGGGGCATCAGCCAGGGCAGGGGAGGACCGCCTGACCCATGCCCATCTAGTGCGGCCTCTGGTCTCCCCGCAAAGAAAGGGGATTGTGGGGCCTGTCTAGCATGGCCTCAGGTCTCCACAGGGAGAGGGGATTCTGGTGCCCATCTAGCATGACCTCTGATCTCTCCCTGGTGACAGTGGATTATGGGGCCCAACTAGCATGGCCTTAGGTCTCCGCAGGGAGAGAGGATTCTGGTGCCCATCTAGCTGAGGCAGAGAAGAATCCCAGCTCTGGATTGCTCCATGACTGGGAAGGGGGAGAAACCCCTCCACTTCGATAGGGATGGAAGGGAAACCCTGGCACTGAATTCCCGCCACCCCGGGAACGGATCCAACCTCCGCCCCCCTCATTCCATGGGCGGGCAGTGGCCCAGCACCCACCGGCGTCAGGGGGCAGGTAGAAGACGAAGATGGCCAGGATGGTGATGAGGATGCAGGGTATTATGACGTTGATGATGTAGAAGAGCGGCCTGCGGCGGATGATGAGGTAGAAGGTGAGGCTGTCGTGCTGCAGGGGTCCCGGCAGTGTGTTGTGACGGGCCGGCTTGTGCCGGATCTCCCACTGCCCGTTGTCTGGAGGGCAAAGAGGGGTTGTGAGCCAAGGGGTGCCAAGCTGGAGTCACCTCACGAGGGGTTGTGGGGGTCTGGCGCGGGAGTGGGAGGGGATATCACCTGGAGATAATTGGTGTCAGCGATGGGATTAGTGCCCAGAATGTGCAGGGCCTGGGTGTGGGTTGTAACTTTGTGACTGTGTGTGTGTGTGTGTGTGTGTGTGCCTGGCTGGATGTGCTGTGGCTGTGTGTGCACTGTGTAAGTGTGCCACGCCGTGTGTGTTGCACTGTGTGTCGTGGCTCTGTGTGTGTTTCTTGTGGCTTTATGGGTATGTTTTGCTGTGTGTATCACAGTTGTGTGTGTTGCTCTGGGTGTGCTGTGGTCAGGCGGGTGACACTGGGTGTGTAGCTGTGTGTTGTGGTTGTGAGTATGTCCCCGTGTGTGCTGCTCTGGGTGTGCTGTGGTTGGCAATGAGTGTTGCTTTGTTTCTGTGTGTGTAGCTCTGTGTGTGAGTGAGAAATGGCTCTTTGTGTGTGTAGATCCATGTGCATGGCTCTGTGTGTAGCTGTGTGGGAGAGAGACGGCTGTCTGTGCATTGTGTGTAGATCCGTGTGCATGTGTGTAGCTGTGTGTGTGAGAGAGATGGCTGAGCGTCCCTGGTGGGCGGCAGCATTGCCTGCACGTGTAGATCCGTGTGTGCGAAAGAGACGGTGGGGCTGCCAGTGTGTTGCACGTGGCGTTGTGCGTGTGTGTAGATCTGTGAGTGTGTAGTTGTGTGTGCTGAGAAAGAGAGCCACGTGTAGATCTGTGCATGCGAGAGAGAGCCGGTGGCATGTGTTGCATGGCGTTGCACACGCAAGTGTGTCACATGGGGTCCCTGCTCACCGATGAAGGTATTCTCGAAGACGACGATCTCCTGCACCTCGTGCCCTTCCGCATCCAGGGGGTGCTGCAGGTTGAGCTCGGAGGCGTCGTAGGCGTAGGACTGGAAAACCATGGTGCAGTTCTGCCAGTCGAAGGGGAAATAGGTCACCTGGCGAGGGGAGGAAGAGACAGAGAGTAGATATAGCGCCCCGCGCTGGGCACCCTCTGCCCCCCCAGCACAGCGCCCCCTGCTGCCTGCCCTGGCCCTCCCGGCCCCCACACCTGGATGCTGCAGCTGCTGCGGTAGAGTGCGGGTGGGAGCCACCGGACGGTTCCAGTGTGGGAGACCAAGACGCTCACAGGCAGGGCAATGTCGAAATTCCCGTCATTGCTGACAAGGGAGAAAGAGAGGGGAAAAGCGGGGTAGTGTGGAAGAGGAGGACCCCCCGGTGGGCTGGGGTGGTCACTGGGCTAGTGACTCCCCTGTGCCCAGGGCCCTCCCTGCCTCCGGTCCTGGCTCACTTGTTCATGAGGTAGATGTCTGGGAGCCAGACTTTGTCGGACGGGATCCGGACGGAGGCGATGTCCTCAAAGTCGGACAGGTTCCAGGTAAGGCGGTAGTCCCACCATTCCTGGGCACAGCGGGGGGAGAGAAATGAGTGTGGAAGAGGGAATATCCTTCCTTCTCCCTCTTACGCCCCGCCCCCAGCTCTGATCTGCCCCCAGTCCTGGCGTTTATCCTTCCCGCCCCCGTTGCACAGCTGGGAAACTGAGGCACGGATCCTCCCCTGCCCACTGTCCGTGGGGCCGAGCTGGGGGCTGAGCCCCATTATAAACAAGGCAGTAGAGCTGGGGCACTAACCCACAGAGCCGACCCCTGCCCGTCCCCCCCGAAATCTACCCCTGTCCCTCCCCATCCAGCAAGTGGCACAAGCAGGTGGCAAAAAGGGGGGCTGGGCAAGGCAGACCCTCCCTCCACCCGAGATGGGATATGGGGGAAGGGCAAGAATTTGGGAGGGGTTGGGGGTACCCACCAGGTCCATATACACCTTTGTGGTCAGCTCCTCGTTCTTTTCGTTCTGGGGGAGAAAGGGTTAAAAAGTCACCAGGTCATTCGGGGGAGCACCTCCAGCATTGTGCCCCCTCCCCAGGATCATGCCCCCCGTATGACCCTGGAGAACATTCCTCCCGGTGGGGAGATCTTGGTGTACGTGTGTGGGGGGGGCCTTTCTGGGGGGGACGGGAGAGTGGGTTTTTTTGTGGGGGGGCATATTGGATTGCCCCCGAGATATGACTGGGGGTGTGTTTGCCAACCCCATGCATGTGTCCTGCTGCCCCTACCCCCATTTCTTGTCCCTCCCCCCCCATTGCTATTTATAGCCCCCCCAGGCGCCAGCCGGCTGGATAATGCTCCGTGACAGCTGCCAGTGGGTGGGGGGGTAGGGGTGGGGGAGAGTTTCTTAACCCTCTCCCTGCCAGAGTTGGGGGAGTGCTGCTGCCCCCTCCATAAACCAGTTGAGAACGCACGTGTTCTAGGTTGCTCTAGCGTGCTGTTGGCCCCTGGCCTGGAAGGAATCCAGGTGGCTCAGCCCAGGAGCAGTGGTCAGCTAGACTGATCTAGTATGTGATCTAGAACCATGCCAGGGCTGGAAAGCCACCCAGGAGCTGCTCTAGATCTGGGCTGCTCTAGAATATAGTCAGGAATTGCGTGTTGGTCTGGAACACCACTGAGGAGCAATCTAGGTCCCGGCATCCTGTGGCCATGGCCCGATGATGTTTTAGGCATCCCTAGCGCCAGGTAGAGATTGGTCCAGGGCGGTAATGTCACAGGACCTGCTAGCCAGCACGGAGCAGGCATCACTCTAGGCCACTTTAGACCCCAGCCTGGAATTGTGCTGGGGATGGGGCTAAGACAATCTCCCCTGGGCAGCATAGGTGGCAGTGACCTACAGCTAATCTAGTGCACAGCCAGCAAGGACCAGAAGCCCCAGGGACTAGATCTAGAACGAGAACTAGAACTGAATCAAAAGCATGGTCTAGAACAGTCTAAGCAGCTGATCTGCTAGGATGCCAATCTGGAACCTGGACCCTGTTGGCCCGCAAAGGCCCAGGGGCTACAGGTACCAGGCCACTCAAGAACATGGTCTAGAACAGCCCAAGCAGCTGATTTTTTGGATGCCAATCTAGAACCTGGTCTCCTGTTGGCTGTCAAGGGCCCAGGGGCTCCAGTCACCCAGCTGCCATGGGGCACTGGCTCTAGAACCCGGCCAGGAAGATGTCGCCCCCTCACCAGGCTGATGAGCTGTGAGAGGGACATGCCCAGCCGGACAGACACCCTGTCGGCCAGGCTGCGGGCGGGGCGGACGCTAGGGTTGTAGTTGTCGAACAGCTTCCCCAGCAGCCGCTCCTCGCTCTCCATGTCGCCCGCCCCTGCCGGGAGAGAGCGAGCGTGAGTTGTACACGTGTGTGCGCAGGGTGTCATGCCCCCCACGACGCTCCCCTCCACAGGCTGGGACTGTCCCATGGGGCAGGGCAATCCATCTACCCCTCCCTTCCCACACGTTCCCTCTGCCTATCCCGCCCCATCTATTTTACCCCCTCATCTGTCCATCCCCACTCAGCCCCCTCCAACCATGTCTGTCCCCTCCCCCGTACACCCTCCCCCTACCTCTCTTTCTGCCCCCCAAAACCTCCTCTCTGTCCCTTGACACAGCCTTCCCTTTGGAGACACCCTCCCCCAGCCCCACAGCAAGATGGGGAGATTCCGCCCCCTGGGCCTGTCTCTGGGGGACAGCCAGGTTGCACTTACCCACTGCAGCCACGAGCCATAGGAGGGCCAGCGCTGGGGCTCCCCCCGCCATGGCGGCGTCCGTGTGTCCCTCCGTCTCCTTGAGGTTCAGCTGCCTTCCAGGCCAGCCCCCCCGCCCCAAATCCCACCAGCACGCCCCATTGGTCCCAGCGGCTGTCGCTTGGGGATGGGTGGGGGGGGGCTATAAAGTGAAGGGGCGGGACCTTGTGCCCCAGCTGTCAGGGGGACTCCAGCGTCGCCACCTGTTCTGGATTGGGGGCGGGGAGGCAGGGATCTTTAACCCTGTGGGACCCAAGCCCATGAGAGAGAGGTGAAGTGTCACCGGTGGGATTCGAACCCATGATCCTCTGGGGTGGGAATGAGCATGGATATTATCCAGGCTGAGAGTCCGGCTCGTCCAGCTCCCTGGGGATGGACGGAGGGATGGATAGAAGGCGGGGGTGTATGGGGCTGGCTAGATGGGGTGGGTGGAGGGGATATATAGAAGGGGGGATGGAGGGATGTATGGGGCTGGCTGGAGTCACACACAGAGCGGTGTGGAGTGGAAGGAGGGGGTAGATGGAATGGGGGATGGAGGGGGCAGATAGAAGGGGTAGGGGTGTGGGGTGGATGGGGAGGGGGATCTATGGGGCTGGCTGGAACGGGAGCCATGGGGACCACTTGGCTGGAACTGGGAAATCCCGTAGATGGATTCTAGCCCCGGCCGGAT
>ML675649.1:48932711-48951125 GCA_007922155.1 Mesoclemmys tuberculata | reverse complement strand
CTGGCCCCCCAGAGCTTTACCGCTCTTCCGCCCCCTCCGCTGGGAAAGCTGCAGCCATTTGCCCCAGGGCTGGCGGGGTCTGGGCCACTGGGCTGGGGCCACGGCTCGGCAAACACAGAAGTGGGCAGAGGGATATCACAGCCTGAGACGGCAGTGGGGTGCGCAGGGTGAGGAGGGAAATTGGGGGATGGGACCCAGGAGTCCTGGTTCTAACACACCAGACCCACCCTCCCCTCCCAGAGCTGGGGAGAGAACCCAGGAATCCTGGCTCCCAGCCCCCCAGCTCTAACTCCTAGACCCTACTCCCATCCCAGAGTCTAGGAAAGAACCCATGTGTCCTGGCTTTAGGAAGGGGATGGGGTGAGTGGGCTATAGGGGGAGTGGGGGGCTGGGTATCTGGACTCCTGGGTTCCCTCTCTGGCTCTGGGAGCAGGACAAGACACCTGGCAGAGGCCCAGATTCAGACAAAACCGGGGCTACAATGCCAACGTCCGGGGTAAGGGGAATAGGAAGTGGCTTTGACCCCTCCACCACTAAGCAATATAATACAATAGGTGTCCATCCAGGACAGAAACCCCCTCTCCCCGATTGTCCTCATATCTGGATCTGGAATCCTCTTCGCTGGCTTTGTCTCCTGTTATTGCAGAGCTCCGTCCTGTAGAATATGGCAGGATAGAGGAGGAGGGGCTTATGGGGAAAAGGGGTGGAGTGTTCCAGCCTCCCCTCTCCCCTCCCCTGGATTGGCTTCTCATTTCCATCGAATGGCGAAGAAATCCTGAACGGATGGCTATCAGAGTTTTCCTCCCCCCCATTTGACAATGTCACCCCCCGGTGGTCGAAAATGGTACGACGCCCTGGTGGACATTGCCATAGAAGGTGATGTCTATAACACTCCCTCCTGAGGTGACAGTGTTGCCAGTTGGCAGGGAGAGAGGGTGTCAGACAGGAAGGTGGCGGGTGGAACAGTCTTTTCCCAGCATGATAATGCCACCCCCTGCTGGTGGAAAAGGGTAGCACACGTTTTATTGCAAGGGAAAGTGGCATATTCTCTCCCAATGCCACTTGGTGGCCGAAAAATGGTATCACACCAGGATGCGACTTGTCTAGTTTTGCAATGGAAGGTGATGTGTAGAACATTATTCCCGTGGCGTGACAGTGTGGCCACCTTATTGCACCCCCCATTGCCATGGAAGCGGGTGGGTCTGCTTCTTTCCCCGTGTCTCCCCCGGTGGGCCAAAAAGTCTCCTGTACTTTTTTGTGGCAAGGGAAGCTGGCGGCCAGGACGTCCTTTCCCCCCTGTTGCTGTCCTTGGCTGGGTGAGGGTGTATGGCCCTCTTCTTGCAAAAGAAAGGTCACGCCTAGAACATCCAGGCCTGCTGTGACAATGTTGAAAAGTGAAGAGTGTGTTGGGCAGGGCAAGGTGACTGCTGTTCTGTCCCCGTGTCACCCTCCACTGGCAGGAATGGACATGACACCATTTCCCTCGTGGTGAAGGCTGGCAGCTATCATGACCTTTCCCAATGCCACAATAGCTGCGTGGTCTGTTGCATGTCACAATGAAACAATCCCCCTGGTCACACACACAGAATTGGACAGCGTTGCCACCTGCTGGTGGGAGAAGGCAGCACACCTCATTGGCTGTGAGGAAAGCTGGCACAGAGCAGGGCATCACGCCCCCTGCTGGCATGGAAGACCACGGACACATCTGAGTCCATCTCCAATGGGGCGATGTCACCCCCCGGCGGCGGCGAAGGGTATGACGCCTTTCGCAGTGGGTTTGTTTTTTCTTGGTGAGGTCTGGAAGTTGCACGTAAGGTAGGGGCATGTCCTGAGCAGAAAGGGGGTGGGGGGGGGAAGGTGGGGAGGGGGTGTTACGTCGTCACTGGTGTGGCTGTCTCTTTGCCAGGGGGGCCAGCCTCGTCCGGTTTCCGGGCCGCCGATGGTTCCACCACGTTGTGGAGGGAGGGCTCACGGTACAGGGCCACTGTGGGGGGGAAAGGGGGGCAGAGAGAGACACACACAGACTGGGGGACAGCTTGGGATTGATTGCCCCCCAGCAACCCCATTCTCCAGGGCCCCGAAGGGGGCCGTGCAAAGACTGCTAACCTGGGGGGCATGGGCATGGACTGCATTTGCACAGCACTGAGCCGTTGACTGGGCTGGAGGTGGGGTGGAAGGAGGGGGCAAGGTGACAGGGGCACTGGGGGGGCCTATCTCCATTACACCCCTCTTATTGCTCTGTTGACCCCCACCCCCGGTGGTCCCAGCTTCCTCCCCCCCTCTCACCTTCCAGGAGGTTGGGCAGGAAGTGGGCGGCAGCTTTGGTCTTCTTGACTCGGTTTCCCTTCATGACCTGGCCCTCCTTGTTGACACCCAGGTACCAGGAGCGGCCCGACTCGCGCTGGCGGTACAGGGTGGAGGAGTAGGTCACGTAGTAGTTCTCGAAGACGCACTCCTTGAACCGGCACTCGACGGTGAAGTGAGCCTGGGGAGGGAGGCCGGG
The DNA here is from genome assembly GCA_007922155.1 of Mesoclemmys tuberculata. NCBI lineage: Eukaryota > Metazoa > Chordata > Testudines > Chelidae > Mesoclemmys > Mesoclemmys tuberculata. Next base: position 48,948,622 of record ML675649.1, on the reverse strand, counting down.
AGACGAGGAGATGGGGTGAGTGGGAAAGAAAGAGAAAAAGAAAGAAATCGAAAGAGAGAAAGAAAGATGAGTAAGAAAGAAAGAAAGAAAATGAAAAAGAAGGAGAAAGAAGGAAAATCAAAGTGTGTGTGTGTGTGTGTTGTGAGGGTGTGTTTGTGTGTAGGGAGGGGTTGTGTGTGTGTGGGGGGGTTGTGTGCATGGAATTCCCAGCTGTGTGTGGTGGCTGCCCGTGTTTTCCAGCATGGAGGCAAAACTCCCCAGGGCCACCAGAGCTGGGCCATGGCTTGGATGCCTGGGTCCCCAGACCCAAATCCTGGGAATGGCTCCCGCAGCACTTGAAGAGCCACCGGCCACCAGGGCTGTGATTTCGGGTCTGGGCACGGGTACTGGGGCTGGCCACCGGGGGAAAGTGGGGGGGAAGAGCACCCCCTAGCAGTCCCCCTAGCTTGGCGCCCCCTAGTGGTCCCCCCACCCCACTCCCTGCAGCCTGGCACCCCCTAGTGCCTCCCCCAAGGAACTGCAGCCAGCCCGGAGGCCTTCCAAGCCAACGCTCAGCTCATTAGCTGTGGGGCAAGTCCAGCGGGTGGGGCCAGGGGAAAGTTGTGGCTGCAGTGTGTGTGCGTGTGTGTGAGGTGGAGGCCGGGGGATAGATGGATAGATTGAAGGGGAGAAGATGGATGGAGGGCTGGATAGAAGGGGTGTATGGGGACAAACAGATGGACAGATGGATGGACCCCCCCAACCACCCCCTCTGTCCAGGGTTTAATGCTCTTTCTGCAGGCCAGTGCATGGCCAGGGATGGGCAATGTCGGGGGGAGGGGAGGGGAGGACCAGCTCACCCCCAGCGCCCGCCCCACTGGGGATCTGTGCAATCCGATGCTGCCTCACCCTCCTGAGCTTCAGAGACAAAGCCCCAGCTGGGAGCCTGGGGAAAGCGGGCAGGTCTCCGTGGTTCCGCCCCGCCCCGCCCCACGACCCCTGGTCGGGGGGGTGCCTCGCCGCCAGCTGCTGCCCGGCCCCCACTCCCTGGTCAGCATACGGCCAGCGCCACCACAGCCTCACCGGGACTGCTGCATGACCGCAACGCACCGGTGTGCACTGCCTGCCTCCCTTGGGCATGGGCGCCCTGGCTTCATGCCTGCCCATCCCATCACACGCGGCTCCCCATGATTTTCGCTAGCCATTTTCCCCATCATGACACCATATTCACCGTGATTTTCACCAGCTATTTCCCCCATCGCGGCACCACATTCACCGTGATTTTCACCAGCCGCTTCCCCTGTCACAGCACCACGTTCACCTTTATTTTCATTAGCCATTTCCCCTGTCATGGAACTACGTTCACCGTGATTTTCACTAGCCATTTCCTCTGTGACAGCACCACGTTCACCGTTATTTTCACACTCAGTGCCACATTCACTCTTGTTTCCTCTCTCAGCATCACATTCACTGTTATTATCCTTGTCAATGTCACGGTGCCATGTTCACCATTATTTTCACTATCTGCCACATTCACCATTGTTTACCCTGTCGGCACCACATTCACCATTGTTTTCACAATCAGGGCCACGTTCACCATTATTCACCCTGTCAGGGACATGGTGTAACAGTCACACGGTGCCCCGTCACCACTACTCTCCTCGTTCATGCCATTGCACCACGTTCACTGTTATTTTCACGAGCAGTACCACATTCACTGTAGCTTTCCCTGTCAAGTGGCATGGTGCCATGTTTCCCGTTATTTTCACACTCAGCACCACATTCGCTGTTGCTCTCCCTGTCAGCAGCGCAGTGCCATGTCCACCCTTAATTTCACCCGCACCCCAGTTTTCACCCACCTTCACACCGTGCTGTGGCCCAAGGGGGCGAGGGAGGGAGAGAAACACCGTGGCCTCTTTGGTGGAGGGTGACAGGGGAAGTGAGTCAGAGAGACACGGCTGTGCACGGCTGTGCACGGTGGGGATGGGCTCACCCTGTGTTTGGGAGATGGGGGTTCGGTCTAGGGGGGCGTGGCTGGTCAGTGGGGGTGCTCCATGCTGGGGAGGCAGAGGGGCTTGGTTTAAGGAGGTGGGGGGGTGGCAGGTCCAGGTCTCCCACATTGGGGGGTGGGAGATTGTGGGGGATGGGAGATTGTGGGGGAGGGGACAGTGGGGGAAGCATCTCCGCTTACATGACAGGACCCCACTGGGCTGCCTGGCCACTGCACCCCCTGCTGGCAGAGAGAGGGCACTGTGCCCCCTACTAGTCACGACCGCCATGGCTCATGCAGACTGCTGAAATCCCATTACTCCCACCAATGTGCGCTCTGTTCTGCCTCCCCTCCCCCCCCCCACCAGGGACATGTTGTCACTACCCACCACTTGCCCCACCCAGCAGGCTGTGCCCCCTGCAGCCCGCTCCACTGCCCTGAGATCCCACTTCTCACACCAATGGCCACTGTAGTCGGGCGGGTGGGGGAAGATACTCACGGAGGTATAGAGGTAGCCCTCGGCGTTCATGGCGATATACTGCCCCGACTTGGTGCCCTGGATGGCCACCACGCGCAGGCCCACTGGGATCAGGTTGAAGAGGGCTGCAGGAAATGAGACAGAGAGATCACAAGGCAGCCAGACTAGCAGAAGCAGCAGGCGGGCAGGGGCCCCACAGGGGCCTTTTCCCCCCCTCTGATCCCCACTGCCTCATTTTGCAGAAGCGCTGCTCAGAGCCAGGACTTCTGGGTCCTTTGCCAGACAGCTCCCCTCCCCCTGCCACTTCAGGGCCAGATTTTATTCTTCCTCCTGTGTCAGCCTTTGGGTGCAGGGGCGGGTGAGCTCTGCTGCTGCCCTGTTTTTAATCCCCTGCTTTGTAATCCTCAATGAATATTCAGAACTCTCCCAGACTGGAACCAGCTGGGAGTGGGAGGGTGGGGCTAGGTCAAGCCAGGATTTACACACACACATACCCCAGGCCCATTCCTCACTCCCTGACCCAGCCAGGAGGGGTGGAATCTGGGGATCACAGAGGACATGGGGCAGGGATGGGGCAGTAGATGGGACAGGATGGAGGAGGCGGGAAGAGACAGGAGTGGCATGGGACAGCTGGCATGGAGGGAGCCTTCTTTGCACCCCCCAGCACAGAGCCTCAAGCCCCCCACCCCTCTCCCTGCAGCCTGGGAGGCCCCCCCTCCATGCACCCGTCTGGCCTAGCTCTGTCACTCACTGAAGCTGTTGGTGTCTTCTTTTGTCCCGTCGATGTTGCCATCTGGGTGCATCCGGAGGTAGAAGCCATGTCTGCAGAGAAGCTTGGTGATGATGCCCTTCAGCTGCGGCTCTGCACCGTCCCCAGAGTGGATGGAGGGACGCAGAGACAGGGGCCGAGGAGAGGACAGAAAGCCAATTATTACCATCACTGCCCCAGGGGAAGTCCTGCCTTATCAACTTAATTAAGGCTGAGAGCAGGCATCATTAACTCTGTAAATACAGAATTTTGTATGGAAAAAATGAAGGCGATTCCAGAAGCAAATTGTGGGGAACACAGAACAAGGATTGGGAACTTTAAATGAGCAAATGCTCAAATTTCATACAAAAGAAGTGGAAAAAAATTCCCAGACCACATCACTCAGTTGGTGTCCAGAAAGCAGGAGTCCGTTAAAAATCAATCAATAGAGGTGGTCAGAAGAAAAATTAAGGAAATTCCCAAACAAAAACTTTGTTAAGATTGAGAAAGCAGCAGTAATTGAAAATCAATAAACAGATTTTTGTAAGAAAATCTAAGGAAGTACTCACACAAAAACTTTGTGAGGCCTGAGAAAGCATTAGTGATTTTAAATCAACAAATAGTGTCTTTTTGTAAGGAAAAGTAAGGTAATTCCCAGCCAGAAACCTTGTGAATGTTGACAAAATATCAGGCAGCATAAATCAATAGATAAAGACAAGGGATATTACCCAAAAACAGAGGAATTGCCCAGACAAAACAAAACAGAAACGCACAAAAACAAAAGCTTTGTTAAAACTGAGAAAGTATCAGGATCTTTAAATCAATAACGATTCACTTTCATATGAAACAAACAAACTCCTAGACAAAAAAAACCAAAAAAAAAACCCCAACTGGAATATCCTTCCTTTTCCAGCTGTTCGTATGAGATGCTACAGCTATTCCAGATGAGATCCTTGGGCAGAGGACGGATCCGTAACCATCAATCTATAAATATAAACTTTCATATGAAAAATGTAGGAAATTCCCAAAGCAAAACCAAACAACTTTGCTGAGGTGAGTAGATTCTGGCAGTGGCGAAAGGATGATTTTTAGTTCTGAAAGGGCTAGAAAGAGACAGCGACGCTCAAGTCAGGCTGGCTCTGGATTTACCACTGAGAAATTCTGAGGACTCGTTTTCAAGGAGAGGATATTCACCGGGATGGACACGGTTTTCACGGAGGGACACGCCGTGTCTGAGCATGCGGGAAATTAGAATGAAAAGAGCCCCCTGGGACGGGCTGCCTCAATGCATCGAGAGGGAAGTCAGATAGTTATCCTTCACGCTCCAGGGGGATTTGGGCCATCAGAGGCTGTAATTGGGGGGGAAATCATTCCCTGGCTGCATGACAGGTGGGGAATGGGACACACGGTGACCTGACGTGACCTGCTCAAGGTCACACATGGGGTTTGCGCCAAAGCCCGTAATGAAACCCAGGAGTCCTGGCTCCCAGGCCCCACTAAGACCCCCCCGTCCTCTCCCAGAGCTGGGGAGAGAACCCGGGAGTCCTGGCTCCCAGCCCCCTCCTGCTCTGGGCACAAGACCCACTTCCTCTGGCGTCCCCAAGCCCTCGGCAGAGGCAGCATGTCCTGGAAGATGGCTTGTTTGTGTTGCTGTGAAGGGCGCTGGAGTGATATTAGCTCTGACAGGGCCCCCCATGGGACCCCAGAGACCAGGAGAGGCAGCGATGCGGAAAGTGCGGCACGCAGATAAATAAAAGATGCTACCATAATTTGCTGAATCCTTCCTGCCTCTTTTATCTCAGAATCCTGCAGGGGTCCCAGCACCCCCCCACCCTCCATCCTAACCACTAGGCCCCACTCCCCTCCTAGAGCCAGGGAGAGAACCCAGGCCTCCTGGCTCCCAGCCCCCCCTGCTCTAACCACTAGGCCCCACTCCCCTCCTAGAGCCAGGGAGAGAACCCAGGCCTCCTGGCTCCCAGCCCCCCCTGCTCTAACCAGTAGGCCCCACTCCCCTCCTAGAGCCAGGGAGAGAACCCAGGACTCCTGGCCCCCAGCCTGGAGTGAGTGAAATGCAAAGGGACGCCTTAATGGGCTGGGTTTGTATAATTCACAGTGTGGCGCCCGGCCTAGATGGAAGAGCCCGAGTCGCTCTGCAGAGCCGCTGCGTGTCTCCATGTGTGTTATATGGGTGCACGCCTGGCCCCGTGTGCGCCGGGCGCGTCTGTGCACGTGCTGGGGGAAGGGCATGGGGGGAGGCCAAGGGTGCATTTGTGCGGGGGGGTCTCCACACTTCCCCCCTGCCCTCTCCCGCCCACTCCAGCCTCCTCCGGCCTCCCCAGCCAGCTGCAACCATGGCCCACCAGCTGTGGCCTCCCCAGCTGACATAGCTGGGGGTGGGGCCAGAGCCGGGCTGGCAGGGGTGTGGGAGTGAGGGGCACTGACAGAAATGAGGGTGGGTGGTCTCCCCAAGGGTTTGCGGCAGGAAGGACCCTCCGAGCAGCTCCGCAGGGTGAATTGCCCTGGAGAATTTTCCCTCCTCTCACTGAGAAGCAGCCAGTTCCCAAGTGCCCCCCCTCAAGTGGCGTCTCCCCTCCCCTGCCCCCAGCTGCACTCCCAGAATGCCCTGTGCCTTGCCTCTTAATGCATGCAAATGTATTTAAATGTATTTAATTTATGTTAATGTGCACACACTGCCTGGCAGCAGTTAAGGGTGATTGGTGGTGAGGGGGGCTAGGAGGGGTCAGGCAGGGAAGATGACAGGGGCTACGGGTCAGGAGTGAGGGGCACTGGCAGAGCTGCCCCCCCGCCACCCCCAGACATACCCAGGCCCGGCCCGGTTGCTGGTTCCATTCCTCGACCCTGCAGCGAGGCGCCCCCGAGAGCCACGACTGGGTTCTCTCCCTGGCTCGGAGAGGGGAGTGGGGGCAAGTGGTTAAAGCAGGGGGAGCTGAGAGCCAGGACTCCTGGGTTCTCTCCCTGGCTCTGTGAGGGGAGTGGGGGCTAGTGGTTAGAGTGGGGGGCTGGGAGCCCGGTCTCCTGGGTTCTCTCCCCAGCTCTGGCAGTGCAGGGGGGTCCCGTGGGCAGTGCCCGAACACCTGGGTCACTGCAGTGCACAGGGGGCATTGGCCGGTGGCCACGGGTGCCGCGGTGGCCGGCTGCAAGGACGCGGGAGGATAATGAGGTGCAGGCCCAGGGCCAAGGTGGCTCCGGGCCCGGTGGATCCTCGTAATAACTGCAGAGATTGGGGCTGGGGGGGGGAGAAAGCTGCTGAGGCTGCAGGAGGCCCTGTGGGGGGGACCTCTGGAATTCCAGCCCGGCCTCACTGGCCAGGACAGACCCCTCCATCTGTCCTTCCCCCTCTAGGGGGCACTGGCTCCCATCTGGTCTCACGGCGGGGTCTTGGCTGGCTTGAGGTGGTGGGCTGGGTACGGGGGCCGTTCCCCGCTAGGGCTGAGATGGAGGGAGGTCGAATCGGGCCGGCGGGGGAGGGTGCGGACGGAGATGGTGGCCCCCTGAAAACCAGCTGAGAAGCCCCTCCCCATGTTTGCGGGAGCGGAGGATGGGTCGCCCCTCAGGCCTTTCAAGCGAAATCCAGTTGGCTTTGACTCCCTGCACCCAGACTGCTGGGTCCAATCCCTTGGTGAGCACCCTTCCCTCCGCCCCATCCTGCTCAGCCGTGGGGCACATGGCTGGTTTCCCAATAACAGAGAGACTCCCGCCTCCCTCCCCCAGTCAAATCCCTAGGAGTGGTTTATTGGCAGGAAACAATGGGCCAGTAAGAGCTGTGAGCAGCAGGGGGTGCTAGAGGCCCCATACAGACCGGTCCATATAAACGCCCCCGCGCTGTAACCCCACATTACTGCCTGCGTGGATTCATTTCTCCAAAGGAAATGATTCCTCAATGGAGGTGTTGCCCCATAGGGGATTAGGGAGAGAACCCAGGAGTCCTGGCTCCCAGCCCTCCCACTTCCCCCCGCACATTAACCACTAGGCACCACTCCCCTCCCGGAGCTGGAGAGAGAACTCAGGCATCCTGATCTTGCAGCAGGAGACAACAGCGTCGGGCAACACATCCCAGTCCACAAATTTCCTCCAGGAAGGGGGGGGCACTCTAGCCCAGTATGGACCAGTCCGTATAAAACCTCAGTGTGACTGGAAACCACAGTGTGTCTCTTGCCGAGGGAATGGCTACCTCAAAACAAGTTTAATCCAGCGAGGAGCAACAAAGGCCAACACAGACCAGTTTCTATAGCCTGTACCATGCAGTGGGGGAGGGCATTATTACCCAGTACAGACCAGTCCATATAAATATCACCCGTGCTGCAAATTAAACACTCACTGGCATTTCAAAACAACGAGCTCAGGGGAACACACATTTTGGCCCACAGGGGGCATTGTAGATTGGCTACAGCCTGGTCCATATAAACATTACATTCTCTGTTTCTACATTAGCTACAGCCCGGTCCATATAAACTCTACTGAAACCTTTCAACCTACCTACCTACCCTGTCCTCCTCTGTCCCTGCACACACAAGCTGCTCCACAGCTAACCTGGGCAAAATGCCTCTTTTGCTCTCAGAGTGGCGGTCCATATATAATATTGGTTCCTGGATCCCTCTGCTGTTAGCACCAGGCATTGCAGGGAAAGGCAGTATATAACATTATTGACTCAGTCAGAGTCAGCACCAGGCATAGCAAGAGCAGCCGGTCAATATACGCAGTATATGGCGCAACCCCGGCTCAGCCACAGCGCCTCCTGCTGTGAGCAGCAGCCATCGCAGCCCGCAGCATAAGCAGGAAATACCCTGAGGGTTGCATGGCACCTGCAGCCGCTGGCACCAGTCTGTTTCCAGGCTATACGGCCCCTCTCCCTCCTCCCCCCACTGTCGGCCATCACTCACCCGGCGTTTTTTCCAGCCGACCCTTCCGCCCACCGCAGAGCCGGACTTTGGAGATGAGAATGAGTAGCTGCTTCTGGCAGAGGGATTTGGTGCCACGGGGGCAGACTTTCCGCTGGGCGGCCACGGGGCGGCTGGCCACCGGGTCCCGAATCTCCCGCTTCTGCCGGATCAGTGAGCTGGCCAAGGCCGCCATCCTGCCCCCTGGGCCGGCCTCAGGGGGGTTCTCACACCGTGCTCATTCCCATGAGCCCTGAGGATGCAGCGCCAGGCTGGAGGGGGGGGGCCAGGAATGATACCCCCTTGGTGAGGGCAAATGGGTCAATCTCACAGCCCACCTCCGGGCCTCGTTAATCTACCTAATGAACTTGGCCCACTGGCTTTACCTCCCTTTCCCGGCGGCTGGCTCCCGGTTTAATAAATCCGAGTGGCTCCTGCCTCTGCCGTCCCACGCCCGGGAGAGCAGATCCTTTTTCCCATCAAGGTCCAAAATTTCTCGGTCAAGGTATCGTCAAGGTCCAGCCGCCAGTGAAGAGGAGCCAGGGGGAAGGAACGACCGTGAGGTTTCGGGGTCCCCACGGACTCCAGCCAGACCCCCGCTAGCCCAGGAGCAACGGAGCGTGGCCGAGGGAGCCAGAAAAACCTCCCGATGGCCAGAAATCATGCACCAGGGCTGGGTCGGCACCGAAAACGGATAAAATCTCTCGCTCCAGCTGGCTGGATCTGTCAGGGGCGAGATTCATGGGGGGTCGAACTTCTTTTATTCCTCCGGCCGCCGCGGGCCCTGCACGCTGGAGGAGGGGCTGGGTGGCTGCCCCCCCCTGCACACACACACACACAGACACAATCCCTGCCGTCCTTCAACTGGCGAGGTTAACTTGCCAGGAGAGAGGCTGGTGTGTGCATGGTAGCGGCTGGAGGGAGGGAGGGGGTGGGAATATAAAGAGATGGAGAAAACCCACGGGCACACACACACACACAGACTCGTACACTGTCACACTCTTTCTCATACACACAGTCACACACACACAGAGGTACACATACACAGTCACACACACACACTGTCACACTGGTACACAGTCACACACTGTCAGTCACACAGATAATCAGACTGACACACTGGTACACAGTCACACAGAGGTACAGATACACAGTCACATACACACACTGACACACACAGTCACACACTGTCAGTCACACAGACACAGTCACACTGACACACACTGGTACACACAGTCACACACACACACAGAGGTACACATACATGCTGTCTCACTCTCTCACACGCACAGTAGCACACAAACAGTCGCACAGTCTCATACACACACAGTCACACTGAGACACACATTGTCACAGACACACACAACCAGTCACACACACGCACACTACATTTGTCGCCCCTCTCCCCACAGCTGGGGGGGGGTTGAATCCAGGCTGGGGGGTGTCCAATCCCCCACCCCAGCTCATGGGGGGCTGTGTGTGTCGGGATAACGGGTTTGCCCCAGACTTTGCCCCCTCCCAGAGTGGCTCAGCTCTAGGGAATGCCCCTAGGCCAGCCTTGTATTGGGGGGCCCCCCCTCCTCTAGTCTAGCTCAGTATTGGGGTGCCCCTGCCCGCCCAGGCCGGGATAGAATCGGGGCACCCTTGCCCCAGGCTGGCTGAGACTGGGGTCCCCCACATCCTGCCCAGAGGGGAAGGTGTCTGCAGTGGGGTGATGGGGGCCATGTCCCAAAACTGCCACAGGTCCCCCCTCCATTCAGCAGGCAACAGACCGAGCATGAGTGCCGCCCCGGGCCGCAGTGGTGGGTGAAAGCAGGAAGGGAGGCCGCCAGTTTCAGGGTCAGGCCCCCCCTCAAACAAAGCCCAGAGCCCCCCTCCAACAGGGCACCCACAAGAAGAGGGATTGGGAGGGAAAAATCCTTGAGCTGCCCCCACAAATGTAGGGCAGGGAGCCTCCCAGCCGCCGTGCGACCCCACCACCTTTCACGCCTGCACCCATGCGTGGGGGAGTCCGCACCGCCCTGAGGAAGGCAGGACATGGGGGTGGGGGTGGGGGCTAAGCTGCTGCCCCAGCCCTGCCGGTGCCCCTCACTCCTGACCCGCAGGCCCCGCCGCCACCCCGACGACTCTCCCGCTCATTAAATGTCCACGCTCCAGCAGCCGGCCCGGGGGGGGGCGGCTGGTGACAGGCTGGTTCCCCCCCCAGTCCCGGCGGTGGAGGGTGACATTTGGAGGATTCACTCTGCTGCTGCCTCACTGGAAATCATCCGTGCCCCCCCCCGGCAGCAAGGGGGGGCTCACATGCTAATGCAGGGAGCTCGCCCCAGAGCTACGCAAAGAACCCAGGCATCTGGGCACCCAGCGCACCCCCCTGCTCTAACACTAGCCCCCACTAGTGCCTCATGAAGCAGGACTCCGGGGGGGGGGTGACGGAGGAGTGGGGGGGGGTCCGCTGGGTGCCCGGATTCTTTGCAAGATCGGGGAGGGGGGAGAGAAAGGAGCTGCAGGGAGGGGAAGGCAGCGGGAGGGTGGGGCAGAGGAATAGAGGGAGGGGGTGGCAGAAAGGGGAGGGGGAGGGGTGGGAATGGGGGTGTGCACAATGGTGGGGGGGCTCGCTTGGCTGGTTTCCTAGGACAAGCGCTCAAGGTTGCAGCAGGTATTTTTAGCTGCCCTAGCAGCGCAGCACAGGGAAGAGGGGAGTCTGGTGGTGGTGGAGGAAGCAGCCCCAGCTGGGCCGGGGGGGGCATCAATTGGGCAGGGGTCACCTCTTGAGAAATGGGGAGCAATGCATCTATTGTGACAGACTTGTGACTTTCCCCCTGGGGGAAACTGAGTCACAGAGAAGTCAAGGAACCCCAGGGTCCTGGCTCCCAGCCACCCCCCCCCTTCAGCCTACTAGACTCTATACCCCACACTGGGGCAGGGATAGAACCCAGGCATCCAGGGCAGGGTTATACAGTGACCCCTTGCCCAGCCCTGAGATGCAGCTGATTCTGGGGTGGAGCATCTCCCTGCTGAGCTCCACCCCCCCACTCCCTATGGCCCTGTACCCCCAAAGGGACAGGATTGGCTGGGGGGAGGGTAAGTGCCTCCTAGTGAGAGGGGGCAGTTTTTGCCCCAGGGGCTGCTGGGTAATGGGAGCTGGGGGCAGGGGGAGAGGCTGGGGTTGGATCAGTGCTGTCCCCTGCTGTCAGCTGCGGGCACTGCAAGGGCCTAGAAAGCAAAACCCCCAACTGTGACTCCAGGTGCACAGTGGCTACACACACACACACACACACACACACACACACACACACACACACACGCTTGTGACCCCAGTCGCACTGTTTGCACCCATGGAGTCCAACCCTCTCCCCCCAGCTTCCTCTGCACCCCATGTGCCAGCTGCGCCCCATGCTCCACTTCACGGAAAAGGCAACTGGATGCTGTCACAGCTGGAAGTCACTTAGCCAGGAGATTACGCCTGGCACCGAGATGCGGCCACCTCTGGGGCAGGGCGGCTGTTCTCCAGTGACATTCCCCAAGCGTACTGGATAGGGAGCTCAGGCGGGGGGTTCTGGCCGGGATGTCAGGCTTCAGCCCCTGACCATCAGGAGAAAACTCAGAGGGGCTTTAAAGATTACAGGTGAAAAGTGCAACCAAGGATTATGACTCACGGGGGCTCCCCCTCCCCCACCACCGCCCTGCTGCCTGCAACCCAGAGCCCCCCGCCAGGCCAGCCAGTTGGGGGAGGGGCGGGAGCCTTGAAACCAACTTTTCTCACTCCGCCTTGAAAGCTGAGCCAATTTGCAGCCTGATCTGCATATGCAAATCCAGCCACTTCATCTGCCAAACTAGACAGAAGCCATTCCTGAGGCTTTAAGAGGTTCAAGATATTAATCCGCCCCCCCCATGAGCAGTGATTGACAGCAGGGATGGGGGGGGAAGGTCGGTGCCCTCCCACTCCTCCCTCCTACCTTGGCTGGTGCCCCTCACTCCTGACCCACAGCCCCCTACTAACTCAGCCCCCCTCCACAAACACCGACTTTAGGATTTCCTTTTATTATCAAAGTCACATTAGAAAGGAAAAAAATATATATATAAACATCTCTCTCTGAAAGCTACAGATGCGACAGCCCCAGAGATGCCCCCTAATCCCCCCCCCCATCATCCTTCCATCAGGGGACATATTTCCCCCTCCCCTCCCCCCAAGTTGCAAACCCTGAGAAGATCCTTCAGGGCGACCAAAGGATTACCCGGTTTCATTCGCTTTTCTACAAATCCCCTTTACCAAAAATCCTTCTGTGCCCCCCAAATTTAATGGGGGGACACTTTGCCAGGTCTGCATCCTCCAGGAGCAGATCCGGCAGGGCCTCCTCACTCCTGACCCACAGCCCCCCCTGCCACCACCGCTAAGCCTCCGTGAACACCAAACAATGGGGGTCAGATATCCAGTGTCCCCATTTTTCAGCAGCTCCCCCAAAACCAAGGAGACCAAACTCTGAGGAAACACTGATGCTAATATTTTGGGGTTCACAGGCCACTGAAAAAACTGAACACATCCCACACCTCCATAATACTGGGGTGTCCGGTCTGATGCTCACCCCCCATTTTTCCTGCTAGCAGATGCCCCCCCCAAATGCAGAGGGTCCCCCATCTGACAGCTCTCATTTTACAAGCCCTCTCCCAGTCTGATGGTCATCTCAGAAATGCTGTGCGCCCCCTATTATCCAAGAGATGCAAAGCCCCCCCCCACACCAATGCCTTCAGTTTGGGGTCCGCCTTGATCTCCCCACTCAAATTCCTGGTCTCTTTGGCACATTTAAATGGCACAGAAAAAAATCAGTAGCCCAAGATGGAGTTTTAGTAGCCCTGAGCTGCCTGGGAAAGGCAGATTTTGATTTTGTAGTAGCAGCCGTCAGGCATATTTCCCCCCTGCTCTAACCCTTAGACCCCACTCCCTTCCCAGAGCTGGGGAGAGAATCCAGAAGTCCTGGCTCCCAGCCCCCCTTTCTCTAACCACTAGACCCCACCCTCCTCCCAGAGCCAGGATTGGAACCCAGGCATCTCGCCACTACCGTGTGAACAATGGGGTGGAGGGAGACGGACAGACTGCCCATCCCCACCTACTCCTCAGCAGAGGGCCCCGTGTCCAGCCCCCGGCACAATTTGCCGGCCATCTTGGCCCTCTCCACAGCTTGCCGGAGGTGCTCAACAGGGTCCCCCCTCACGGCAGCGACTGCCAGCACCAGGTCCGGTTCCGAGACCCCCTGCAGCCTGTTGCACTCAGGCAGGAAGTAGCTGGGGCAAGACCCGGTGGCCAGGCCAGCAGCCATATCGTCCAAAAGGCCCAGCAGGCAATGGGCGGTGTTCTCCTCCTGGTCTAGGTAGCGGGCAGGCAGGCGATCGCAGGCCCACAGCACCCAGGTCCACAGGTGGTAGGGCCCAGCCTGGCCATCCCAGGCCCCGAAGAGGGTGGCTTGGGCAGCCTGGTGGGCCTGGAGCAGCGGGGGTGGCACCACCTTCTTGAGATGAAGCTCACTCCGGGAGAAGGACAGACGCCAAGCCAGGCCCAATGCCTCCCCCGGGCCCGTGGCCTCACGCCAGCCCAGGACCGGGGCGGGCAGGAGGTAGAAGCCCCCGGCCACATCCTCCTCCCTCAGCTTGCCATCCCAGAAATGGCCACAGCTGAGCCAATCTCCGGCCACTGCTGGCCACCCCTGGAAGGCTACCACAGGCACCACATCATAGAGTGCCCGCCGCCCACCGTGGCTTAGCAGGAGAGTGACCAGCCCGCCGTGGGGGGTCACCCGCTCCACGGCCAGCCCCCCTGGGTGTGGGGCAGCCCGGCTGGACACGGTGGCCAAGGCCTGGGAAAACCAAGCTGAAACCAGGCCTGGAGCCAGATAGGCATCGTCACCATGCTTCCGGCAGCAGTCAGCCCAGCGATGGCAGGCCTCAGGGCCGAAGGGGGCCACAGCGAGCCAGGCATGGCCCAGGGGGCAACGGCGCATGTCCAGGGTGACGGGGCAGCCACGGGCCTGCAAGACGGGCACCAGCAGGGTGTAGTCAGCGTCATAGTCGGCCCCCAGGATGTAGTGGCCCAGGGCGCTGGGGTTCAGGTCCACTGTGCCTTGGCGGGCCCCGCCAGAGAGCAGCAGGTATTCATTGGGCAACGGGAGCTTCCCGTCCAAGTCGTGCACCTGACCTGGCAGGAAAAAGGATGGGGGAGGGGCTAAGTAAAAAAATAAACTGCGGGACCCAGGCATCCGGGTTGACTAATCCACTGCCAACCGCTGTATGCTCAGAGCTCAGGAGAAAACCCAGGAGTCCTGGCTCCCAGCGCCCCCCGCTTTAACCACTAGACCCCCTTCCCCTCCCAGAGCCGGGGACAGAACCCAGGAGTCCGGGCTCCCAGCACATCCGCCCCTCACTCACCCAGCAGGGAGAACATAAAGTCCTTGAGCGCCACCAGCTCCGGGGCAGCCCGGATGCCTGAGTCCCGCCCAACCTGCTTGCTCAGCTCCTGCACCAGCTGGTTGAGCTCCGCGATCCGGGCCCCCGAGTGGAAGTCCAGGTCCGTGAGGGGCTTGGCCGGGGATGGCCGGGGAGCAGCGCTCCCCTCTGGGGAGGCCATGAGCCTGCACTGGGAGAGGGGGAGGGGTAAGAGGGGAGGACTCCCACCTTGCCTCCCCATTGCACCCCTAGCCTGGACGAGGCCCCACCCCCACAGTCTGCCTCCCTGCAGCCAAGCCCCCAGCCTCCATCACCGCCCAGCCCCCCAAAGCCTCTGCCCCATAGCATACTCCCTGTGATGCCCTCAGAACCCACCCTGCCCCCCGCTTTTATATCCCACCCAACACACACCCTGCCTCCATATCCTGCCCTCCCACACCCTGCCCCATAACCTGCCCCGCCCCCTGATTCAATATCCTGCCCCCACATGCACCCTGCCCCATAACCTGCCCTACCCCCCCATATCCTGCTCCCACATGCACCCTGCCCCATAACCCACCCTGTCCCCCACTTCTATATCATACCCTGACATGCATCCTGCCCCATAATCCAGCCTGCCCCCCTCCCCTATAACCTGCCCCACCATGCACCCTGCCCCACAGCTTGCCCCTATAACCTGCCCCCCCACTCCACTGACACACACCCCGCCCCATAGCCTGCCCTACCTTTATATCCTGCCCCCACTCCTCTGACACACACCCTGCCCCATAGCCTGCCCCCCTCTCCCAACATACACCTTGCCCCATAGCCTGTCCCCCACTCCCTCATCATACACCCTGCCCCATAGCTTTCCCCCATATCCTGCCCCCCACTCTCCCATCATAAACACTACCCCTATATCCTGCCCCATAACCTGCCCCGACACAAACCCTGCCACATAACCTGCCTTTCTGCACGCCTTTATCCATCACCCTGCACTCCCGCCCCCTAAGCTGACCCCACCCCGGGGGAGCGAGGGGCACCGGGGGAGCTGTGGGGCTGCGGAGGGGAGTGAGGGGCGCTGGCCGGGCTGTTTCTCGCAGTCACACGTTTTTTACCTCCCAAGTCTGCGCGTGGCCCACGCCGGACGCCTGGGTCCCCCCTGGCAGGGGTGGGCTTGGGGGCTCACAGCCGGGTCCAGCCCCTGGGGGGACCGAGGGGGGAGTCACAGCTTTTACCCCCGGCCAAATCCCACAACAGGTGGGTGCGAAACACCTTCTTCCGCCTTCTGCCCCGCCCCCGGCCAGGTGAAGCCCCGCCCCCGCCCAGGTGTGGGGGACAGGGGCCCGCCCCTGCGCCCTGGGAACTGCGGTCCTGCCCCTGCCCCACTGCCCCCTGGGAACT
>ML675649.1:48901010-48912551 GCA_007922155.1 Mesoclemmys tuberculata | reverse complement strand
CAGATCGCAGGAAGGGTTGCAGAGAAAATAATCCCGCTGGAGGAATGAAGAGACGAGGAGACCGAGCCCGGCTGCAAAAAGCCCAAGCGGCCCCTCCCCGGGCCGGGGCGCTCCTGGGGGGTGCAGCAGCGGGGAGGAGGAGCGGGGGGGGGGCACCCCGGGGGGGGGGGGGGGGGGGCGCCAGGGCACCTGGGTTGGGGCGCAGGTCCCGGCACAAGCTGTTATGTAGGGCTGCGGGCGCGGGCGGGGCCCAGGGCCCGATGGGTTTGGATCACAGCCCCTCCCCAGCCACTGCAGAGCTGGGGGCCAGGGCCAGGCTAGCAGGGGCTGTGGGTCGGGAGTGAGGCCCCGGTGGAGCTGGGACTGGCAGTTCCTGTGTGCACTCAACCCCAGGAGCTCTGACCCTTCCCACAAGCCTGGATCCCAGGGGCTCCCCCACCAAACCAAGGGGCAGAGGGTTCAAACCCAAGAGAAGGAAACGTTCCCTCCCCCCATGCAGGGAGATGCCTGGGGAACTCCCCGCCCAGGGATGCTGCGAGGCAGAATGGGGTGAAAAGAAACAAGGATCGGCTCCTCCTCGGCTTTCAGCCAGGGGGGAAGGACGACCCCGACTTTGGCTGGCCCTGAAACTCCCACGGCCAGAAGCTGGGAGGGGATGACAGTGGATGGGTTGCTTGATATTTGCCCTGCTCTGCTCAGTCCCTCTGACACGTGGCCACTGGCCCCCTCTATAACCAGCTGCCCCGCCCCAGAGCTGGCCACATCCCGGCCGGGCGAGGGGTCCCCGTGTAACCAGCCGCCCTGCCCAGAGCTGGCCACATCCTGGCCGGGCGAGGGGTCCCCGTGTAACCAGCCGCCCCACCCCAGAGATAGCTGCATCTCAGCACCAGGCGAGAGGGTCCTTGCTTAAATAGCTGCCCCACCCCAGAGATAGCTGCATCCCCATAGCAGGTGTTTCTTGGGTGGATGAGTTAGTGGGAGGACCACAGCATAGCCCCCCCTCAGCCCGCATGAATGCGGCCCCCAGAGGCCGGCTGGGAGCCCCAGGGGGCCTGGTGGATACAGGGCTCGGTGCTTAAACCGGGATCAAAGGGGAGGTCACAGGGTCAGGGGACCCTGCCCGCCTGGTCCTCTGTTCCAGGCCGCGGAGAGAGGAGGGACCCCCGCCAGGACGGAGCAGAGCTGGCATCCCCGGGGGCCCCACATCCCCGGGGCCCCACATCCCCTGGGGGGCCCACCCACATCCCCGGGGCCCCACATCCCCGGGGGCCCACCCCGAGCCCCCGCTGAGTTAAAGGGCCGCGAGAGGGAGGCTCGGGGGCTCTCAGCCGCCGGGACGGGACGGGGCTCCTTGCTCGCACCGGCGCCCCCTGGCGCAGCACGAGAGGGCGGCATCTGCCACCTGCAGGCGGCACGAGCGGGGCCAGGGCTGCGGGGGGCGGGAGCGAGGGGCAGCCCCAGCGGGGGGGGCGGGGCCAGGGTCGCGGGGGCTGCGGGTGGGGAGCGAGGGGCACCGCAGAGCTGGGGGAGGGGCGCCGGGCTCCGGCTGGCCTCTGCCGCCCCCTGGTGGCGCTGCGGGAGCCTTTACCGTATATATGCTACCTTGGAGCCACGTGGCCCCCCCGCCTGGGCCGCAGCAAGGCCGGGCTGAGCTTGCCCGTAAAGCCTCTAAATAGGGCGCGAGTGGATTCCCCCTCCCAACCCTCGGCCTGCAGGTGGGAGCCGGCTCCGCGCTGTGATTGGCCGAGCTCTGTGCGTGACAGCCCCCTCGTCCAATCGGCGGCAGGTGAGGTGGGGGGGGAGATTGTCCTCACTCTCATTGGCCACCTCCTGGAGCCTTCTACTCTTCTGCAAGGCCTCCCCCCCCATTGGCCTAGGCGCAGAGTGGGCAGGGCCTGCAAGGGAGGTGGGAGGGGCCAGTGGGTGGGGGGAAGGGCAGAGACGCGGCCAGGCCATGGCAGGACTGGGCGTCTGGGGCCGGGTGGGGGCGCTGAGCGGGGCTGGGGCGCTGGGGGCTGCAGCCTACGGGGCGCATGGTGAGGGGGCGGGGGCGGGGGCGACCTGATATCCCGATTTTATAGGAACATTCCCGACATTCGGGGCTTTGTCTGGGGTCAGCCCCTGCCTCCCACCCGTGGGGCCAGGCGGGTGGAAGGGGCTGGGGGCGGAGCCAGGAACAGGATGGGGGAAGGGGGAGGAGCCAGGTGCCAGGAAGGGGCAGGGGGTGGGTCTGGAGTCAAGAGGGAGGGGCCAGGGCAGGGTGGAGGCCGGGGTGTGGCAAGGGGGCTGGAGTTCATGGGGAGCATCATGGGGCGTGGGGGGAGGGGTTGGGGGAGCAGGATGGGGGAGAGGTCAGGAGTCGCCCCCCACCAGATTAACCCTGCCCTCTCTGTGCCCCAGGCTTTCGGCGCAGCGACCGGGACGAGTACCTCAAAGAGGTGAATGGGGTGTCGGGGGGGTCCCTGGGTCAGCAGCTGGGTGGGAGATCTCCAGGGTGTCACTGAGGGGAGGGGGGCCTAGTGGTTAGAGCAGCAGGGGCTGGGAGGCCTGACAGCTGGGTTCTCTCCCCAGCTCTGGGAGGGGAGTGGGGGCTAGCGATTGGGGAGGGGGCGACATCTGAGAGCCGAGATGCCTGGGTTCTCTCCTGGCTTGGGTCCCTGACGTTTCCCTCTCTGCCAGCAGCTCTACAAGACAGCGAACGAGTACCACTTCCTGCACAGCCTGGCGCTGTTGGCCGTGCCCCGATGCCGCCGACCCCTCCTGGTGCGTAGCCTGGGGGTGCCCCCCATCTGTGGGGGTGGGGAGGTGCTGCATGGGTGGGTTGGGGGTCACACTCAGAGTGTGGGTCTGCTGAGCCCTATACCCCCCCACAAGTACCTATGGGCCCCCCTTGCCCAGCCTTGAACCCTACCAGCTGCCCCCAACACAAGCACCCATGTTACTCAGATAGGGTCCCCCTCCACCCCCAGGATCTCCCCTCAGCTCAGTTCCACAGCCCCCCCCATATTCCCTCATCCCACTGACCCACGAATGTCATCCCTTCTCTAATACCACCCACCGGGGGGAGTCATGAGCAGGAACCCCAAGACCTTGCCCCCTCCCTCCAACCGAGGGAGCAGCTCTCTCCATCGGTGGCAGTAGTAGGGCTTTTATCTCCTTGTGCTTAGCTCTCCTCCGGGGGGGAGGGGTAGAGTATGTGCACTGAACCGGAGAGTTAAGCTCAGACACACCCTCCAGCCCCCTGCCCTAGGACCCACTGGTCTGATGCTGTCCCTGTTTCCTCCCCCCACAGGCCGGCATGCTGCTCACCTCAGGGATGGGGCTGTTCTGCGGACCCCTCTATTATCACGCCTGGAGCGGGGACCCGGCCTTCAACAGAGCTGCCCCCTACGGGGGTACCCTCCTCATCCTTGGCTGGCTGGCAATGGCGCTCTGACCCCCAGCCCTGCTCTGCCAGCCATGGGCCTGCTGTCCCTTCCCCCAGCCTGAATTATATAGTCCCATAAGACATGCCTCCATGGGCGTGGCTTCCTTCAGCAGTCAGGGCCCATTGGCTGGGTGTTGTGTGGCCAATAGGAGAATGGCCAGGTTTGACTGCACCGATCAGCAGTGAGTTGGACCAATAGGAGAGCTGGGCTTCACAGGCGTCCTTCACTGATTGGCTGGACACCAAGCAGCCCTGGATCTGCAGCTGGTGGCCAAGCAGGGGTCCTGCCATTGGCTGAGCCAAGGGCCAAGGGGGAGGCTGCGTGGCTTTATAGGCAAGAAGGGGGGGGCGGATTACCTGTGCTTCCCTTCCATTGGCTAGGCTCAGACAATGGGCATGCAGGATTTTACTGCATTCCCCCTCCATTGCTTGGTTACAGCCAGTGAGGGAGGTGCATAAGCTTATGACCAATGAGCAACCTTTTTTTTTCCTTATGCCTCTTCTTCATTGGCTGAGCTGGGGGCCAATCGAAAGGCTGTCTCCATGGGCTGCTTCTATTGGCCAAGGGAGGGCTTCTCAGTGACCAACTCTCTAGCCAATGGAAGGAGAGCTCTTCATTCATTGGCTGACTGTGATGAGTGGGTGGGCACTAGGTGAGCCTATCCTATCATTCGGGGCAGGATCGTTAGCCAATGGGAGCCTGGATGCATTCTGATTCGCTGGGTGGAACGCTTGGAAGGGAAGGGGGAAAATCTGTTGATTGGGCAATTTTCCACCCATATTTTTTTGTTTTTTTAACTAACGAATCAATAAAGGGCTAATTTCTCCTCTGTGGCCTGGGTTGCCTGATCCTCTTTCCCCTTTATTAGGTGAATTGTGGCAGGGCGAGGGGAGGCCATGGAAGGTGCAGTCCATGCCCCAAACTGAGGCAGGAGATGGCGAAGTGACTTACCATCACACGGCAGCTCGGGTGGAGGCAGGGAGAGAACCCAGGCGTCCTGGCTCCTAGCCCCTGCTGCTCTAAGCCCTAGACTGCACTCCCCTCCAGAGCTGGCCCCCATTAAATAGCTTCAGCTAACGGCCAGGGATTGAGGCTGGGTCCACACTGATGGCAGCAAATTCGCTGCTGTCAGATCGACTGCTCTGGTTCAACTGAGCGGCCTGTGTAGATGCGCTCAGTTGATCCAGCAAGTGACGCAGGAAAACCACCCCGGTAAGTGGCGCAGTGTGGACAGCGTGCGGAGGAGACGCTGCAAAGTCGATGGGAGATACGCAAGTGATTTACTTGTGATTTACGTCACTTGCGTATCTCCCGTCAACTGTCGCCGAATCGCAAAGGTAAGTGTAGACCGGGCCTGATTTGGAAGCGAGGCTGCCGGGGCGGGAGGGGGGGGGACTGCCAGGGGTGCCCCTGGGCTTGGCCCTGCACTCGTTAATGTCTTAGTTGCAGCCCACATAGGACCCCTTGCCCGGTGCCGAGATGCGGCCACCTCTGAGGCAGGGCAGCTGGTTACACAGGGACCCCTGGCCTGGCGCTGAGATGCAGCCACCTCTGGGACACAGCGTACCGCAAAACGCCTCCCAGAGCAGGTTTTGGGGCGCGCTCCAGTGGGACAAAAGGCCACTCCAGCAGAGATGCCCCAGGCACCCATAGACAGTGGCAGGGACCCACATGTTGGGGTTGTGGGGAACAGAGCTCACACCCACCTCTCCGCAGCCGCCCCCCCGGCACCAGGTCCTGCGCCTTGGTGCCGGGATTGACAGGCACAGCCTGGGGCCAGCTGCGCCTAGCCCTGCTCTATAAATAACAGAGGGAGTCACGGGTCCTCCCCCAATGACCCCCCCTGTCCCAGCTGCGGATGGAGACTTTGCCTCATGGATGGCGGGGGCAGGATTTTGGGGGGCCCAGGGGTAGCAGCGATGGACAGGGAAATGCAGATGTGGTTTGTATTCACACTGGACAGGCACACCGTGGCGTGTTGCCACCCACAAGTGCACAACAACCCAGACACACGCCACGGGTCAATCAACACACACAGCTGGACACACACACCCCATGCAACACAAACACAATTGCACAACAGACACACATGCACTCCCCCCGTACAATAGGCACACAATTGAACAAGACACACCCACTGCCTCCCGTACAACACACACACACCAACACCCTGTCCAGCACACACACACACAACTGCACAATAACAGACTTATGTACGCCCCCAACTGTACAACACAAACACAATTACACAGTAACAGAGAGACACACAATCACACACCTCCCCTTTGGTTATCTCTTGTAATACACACATGTACTGTACAACACACACAACTGGACAATAACAGAGACGTGATCACATCCCATGTGGCTGTATCCTGTGTAACATACACAAATGCACAACACACACATACAATTACCCATCCCATGTGGCCGTCTACTGTGTAACACACCCAAATCCACAACACGCACAAACAGTTACCCATCCCATGTGGCTGTCTACTGTGTAACACACCCAAACTCACACACCCTGTCCTCGTCTTCTGTACCACACACGCAATCACACACCCCTGTGGTCCTCTCCTGTACAACACACAATTACACGCAACATCTGGAGTCATCTCTTGAACCACAACACACACAATTGCACAATCACAGAGATACCTGATGACGTACAGCCAGCATGGTCATCTCCCTGTGCACCACAAACAGACACACCCAACACAAACATGCACGCAGTCACACAGTGCCACAGCTCAACTGAAACACACAGAGCCACAAACACACACACACGATCATCCATGCTAGAGACACCCCATCACCCCCCCCATCACAAGCACACACCAAATAGATAGCTGTGCAATCACACAGACACACACGAGACACACAATCACACCAGGTGCAAGCACACACCAGAGCTACACATGCCTTCTCCCTCACACCCCCACACCCCCAATCACACCCCTGCTGCCTTCACCCTTCGCACACACGTTGCAATCACACATACACAGGGGCCGCCCTCCCAGTACAAAGGTAACAGGGAAGGGGGGGCCAGATCTCTCCCCCCAGCAACACCCCTGCCCCTACAACCCCTCTGCTCCATGGGGCTGGCGGGATATGGCACATGATGGGCCCATGGGGCTGATCTGGGGGGGAAGGGAGTGGGGGGGGACATGGGGGGTGGTGTTGGAGGGTACAGGGAGTGGGAGGGTAGCGGGGGGTCTGGAGCAGGGGGCAGGAGGATACTGGGGGGCAGGGAGTGGAGGGGATATGGGGGGCGGGCCCATGGGTCTGGCGGGGGGGCGGCTATTCCGGTTTCCTTCCTTTTGCCATCTCGCCTCTTTCCTCCTCCCCCCGCCCGGCGTGTCTCTCTGCACCCGCCCTGCCCCCGAGGTATGGGGCAAGCGGGGGGGAGGGGGGCTGGCAGCCAGCCCAGGACTCCTGGGTTTTCTCTCCCCGGCTCTGGGAGGGGGGGCTGGTGGGTTAGAGCGGGGTGGGGGGAACCTTTGGGCCGCCCTGGCGCTCAGCTGACTCCTGGGGGGGCTGGGGTGCCCCTTTCGGGGGGGGCGGGATCTGTGGAGGGAGGGGTGTCTCCCTCTCCTGCCCCCCCGCCGGCCATGGGCCGTGGGGGCTGGGAGTTTTGGGGGGGGACCCTCCCACCTCCCAAGCGGGAGGGAGGCTCTGAGCAGAGAAAACACCCCCCCCCGCATGGGAAGGGCGGGGAGCAGCTGGGGAGGGAGTCTGGCAATGGGGGGGGCCTGTCCTGCCCCCCCGGAATGGGGGGAGGAGCCGGGGCGGGGCGGCCGTTCCCCGGGATGCCCCGATCGCAGCCGGCCAGGAGGGCCCGGGTGTCGCTAAAGAAAAGCCTTTTACGTAAGAGCTGGGGGAGGGGACCGGACTCCTGGGTTCTCCCCCGGGCTGGGAGTGGGGGCTAGTGGTTAGAGCGGGGGCGGGTGCTGGGAGCCCGGACGCCTGGCTTCTCTGCCCAGCTCGGCGGGCGGGGGGCTGGTGGTTAGAGCAGGGGGGGCCGGACGCCTGGGTTCTGTCCCTGGACTGGGAGGAGAGGGGAGGGGGGCCTGGCGGTCAGCATGTGGGGGAGGGCACGGGGCCTGTGGGTCACACTGGGATCATGGGCCAGTGGCATGGGGGGGAGCGTGTCGGGGCCCTGTCTGTCTGTCAGGGTGTCCCTGTGACGCTGTCCGTCCCTCCGTCCCTTGGCAACGTTTCTGTTGCTTGCCGGGTCCTGGGGAGGGGAAGGCTCCGGTCCTGGGGGGTCGGGGTGGACACACCGTGTGTGGGGGCGTGTCTGAGTGTAGCTGGGTGGGCTGGGGCTGGTGAGGGGTGTCTGGCGGAGCCAGGGACAAGCCCCCCCATTCCGGTTCCACCCCCCACAACCCTCTGGGACTGTCCGCACCCCACTTGACCCGGTCCCCCCCCATGACCCTCCCTCTCCTCCCCACAGGGGCGCGGAGCAGCAAGGGGTGCTGAGTGAGGGAGCCGGAGAGAGACGCTCTAGGGACGGGCCGCAGCTGAGACCCCCCAGGATGGCAGCCCCAGGTAGGAGGGGGGCCGGGCGTCACTCTGGGCTGTCCCTGTCTGTCCGACCCTCTGTCCATCTCTCCATTTCCCCCCCATCCCTCTCTCCATCCCTCCCTCCCTCCATCCCTTGCCCCCACCACCAACCAGCCGACCCCCACCCCTCTATCTCCCCCCATTGGCCCCTGGTCCCCTCCTCCCAGACACCCCCCCATGGGTCCCTCCATCCCCAGACACCCCCATCTGTTCACCCACCCCGTACACACCCTCTATCCATCCGTCCGTCCGTCCGTCCCCACCCCGGTCTGTCTGTCTATCTGTGGGTTTCCATGCTCCCCCCCCCGCGCTCGCTCAGCACATCAGAATGTGCAGAATGCAGCAGGGGAAGAAAAGACAAAACCCATTTTCAATCCCACCCCAGGACGGGAAACCGCGGGTGCCCCACCCATGCCTCTACCCACAGCAGGCTGGCATGGGGCCCGTTGCTGGCCTGAGCCTGGCCTCCCCACCGCTCTGCTGGTGCCCCTCCCTCCCCACCTGCAGGCCCCTGCCAGGCCGGCCCCGGGCCTCCCACCCTGCTAGTGCCCCTCACTCCCGACCCTCAGCCGCTCCATTCCCCATGAACCCTAAGCCTGGGGTTGAGTCACGGCAGGGCTGGGCGGGGATGCTGGTAGCTGGAGCAGACCAGGGCAACCCTGAGTCACTCCCCCACCCCCAGCCTCCCTCAGACGGGCTGAGCCCCAACACACTCATGACAGCCTCTGCTGGAAAACAGACCTCGCCCACCCTCCCCCACCCCTTCACAGCTTCCTCCATCCCTCCCCTCAGTGTCATGGTCCTGCTTTCCTGGCTCCCACCCAGCTCACCCTCTCCCTTCTTCCCCTCTTCAGGCCCCTCCCTCCCCCTGTGCTAATCTAGGCCCCCATCCTGCTGTCTGTCCTGCCCCTGACCCCAGCCCTTCTCCCGCCTCTTCCCAGGCCTCAGCCCTGGCCTGGGGGCTTCTGCTCGGCTCTTTCTTTCTTTTTCTCATCCTTTTTCTTTTTCCACACTTTCTTCCCTCATCCTTTTTTCTTTCTTCCCATAACACCCACCCATTTGCCATCTCTCTTCCTCTGCATTTCCACATTCCTCCCTTTTCTCTTTCTGTCACATTCATCTGCTTTCTTTTTTCACACCCTCTCTTTCACTCAGCCCTTTTCCTTTCATCCCATAATTAACTAACTTTCCTTCTGTCCCATTCATCATCCGTTCTTTCTTTCTTTCTTTTTTCTTTCTTTGTCCCATTCATCATCCTTTCTTTCTCATCCTTTTTCTTTTACCCCATTTTCTTCCCTCATCCTTTTCTTTCTTCCCATAAAACTCACCCATTTGCCATCTCTCTTCCTCTGCATTTCCACATTCATCCTTTCTCTTTCTGCCATTCATCTGTTTTTCTCACACCATTTCTTTCACTCAGCCCTTTTTTCTTTCTTCCCATAACTAACATTCTTTCTTTCTTTCCTACTCATCACCCTTTCTTTCTTTCTTTTTCAACATTTATCCTTTTTCACTGTCTTTCTTTTTTCCTCTTTTCCCCCTTTCCCTAATTTTCACAGCCCTCCAGTTTCCCTTTCATATTTTTACCCTTGGGAAAAACGTGTGAGTAAAAGGATGAATGTGAAGGAAAGAACACTTCCTTCCTTTCTTTCACACTCATTCCCTTTCTTTCTTTCTTTCTTTCTTTCTTTCTTTCTTTCTTTCTTTCTTTCTTTCTTTGTCACACTCACCTGTTTTCTTTTTTCACACTCTTTATTTCATCTGTCCGTTGTTTTTCTCTTTTTCCTTATTTTCCCACTCATCCTTTTCCTTTTCTCACACCCTTTCTTCCCCTCAGCCCCTTTTTCTTTCTTCCCATAACACTCATCCCTTTCCTCTTTCTTTCTTTCCTTCCCCCCCTCGTCCACTCCCCCTCCCCACAGGTTCACATTCACGACTCAGCGCCCGCCTTGCGAAAATCCGGATTGTTTTTAGAAGTCATGAAATTAAAAAAAAACAAACAAAAACACAAACTAACTCACCTGAGCTAGGTGGGGTTTTGCCATTTGCCTGCTAGATTTCAGGGGGTCTTTAGGGCCCCCCCGTCCCTTCTCTGGCTTTTCCCCACGAACACGAGGGCTTGTTTTGTTAAACAAGAGTCGAGAATCTCCCAAATCCCAGCGTTTAAGGGAGAAATCCCCCCCACACTCTGGCTTCAGGGAGCCCCTTCTGTTCTCAGGCTTTTCTTGCTGCCTAGTTAGGGGGTTCTGCCCCCCAAGTTTCCCCTGGAGAGCTGGGCCCCACAGCTGAGCCATGTGAACAGAGAGGACTGTTGGGTAATGGCCGGGGGGGAGAGCTGGGAGCATGGCAGATCTTGGAGGTGGGGTGTCAAAGTATGGGAGGGTCATCTGAGGCCCCCCACTTCTCCGGGGCTCAGCAGCATCAAACACTGGCAGCTAGTCCCAGCCCCAGAGCTGCTTGGGGCCTGGCTTGCATCCAGCTGCCCCACAGCAGAGCCCAGGCACCGTGTGTTGGGGAAGCAGAGTCTGGCCCCCAGGGCACTGGGGGTTGCAGCCCCACATCTGGCCTCTCCCTGCTCCCCAACCTCCCAATCCAGCCCCCCCAGTAGTTAAGACCCCATCCCCCCAGCTCATGCTGGGGGGCAAAGGGGTCAAAGCCCCTTGATCAGCTGGGCTCTTTAGCTCCCTGTCCCTGCTTGAAGAGGGGAGGGCTGTGTGGGGAGAAGGCCTTGTGAGCTGTCCCTTTAAAACAGAGTCCTGGCCCAAGGAATTCTGGGACTTGTAGTTCCCAAGGAGCAGAAGGGGGGGCAGGACCACAGACTGGGAAGCAAGGCATTCTGGGAGCTCTTTATCACCTCTGCTTTCCCAGCATGCCTTGCTGCAGTAGTCTCTGCCCCAAATCTCTGGGAACTACCAATCCCAGAATGCATTGGGGATGGACTGACTTGCCTTCTCCCCTTAAAGGGACAGTAACATTTGGGGGGGTTGGTAAGGGGGTGCATTGATTTTTAACACCTCCCTCTCGCTTTCATTCACAGGTTACCCCCAGGCTGGATACCCCAATGCCCCCACTGCCCCATACCCTAGCCCCCCCCCACCATCCTGCCCCCCCGGTCCCCACCCCGGGATTCAACATCTACCCTGCCTCGACTCCAGCAGCAGGACAGATGGTCCATCCCCAGTCCCCGCCCCAGGCATATGGGGACCCCCCCACACAACACCCCCACTCGGCCATCACGCCTTATCTGCCTGTGTCCACTGGTGTGCCCCCAGGACTGGAGTACCTGATGCAAGTGAGTGAGGTCTGAATGGCAACTGTGCCCCACCCCAGAGGTGGCCGCATCTCAGCGCCGGGCGAGGGATCCCCGTATAACCAACTGCCCTTCCCCAGAGGTGGCCGCATCTCATTGCCAGGCAAGGGACCCCCCTATAACCAGCTGCTCCGCCCCAGAGGTGGCTGCATTTTAGTGACAATGAATGTAAACAGGCAGGCAAGTAGCCCTGGGTGGAGAAATAAACCCCTGGAGGGGGCCTAGTGGGTTAGA
>ML675649.1:48871128-48900610 GCA_007922155.1 Mesoclemmys tuberculata | reverse complement strand
GACACACACAGCATCCTCCCTCCTCTGCACAACCCCCGGCCCACATACCCCCCATCACAACATCCTCCCAGCCACACACAACACGCACACATCCTGCGCACACCCACTACCTCCTCCCAGCTCTACACAGCACACTAACGTTACATACACACCCACACATACACACCAACACACCGCACACACCATTCTAGCCTCTCAGCCACACATGAGACATCACGCACACAGCCCTACACTCAACAGCGACACCACAACCGCAGGCTCTCCCCATCACACACAACATCCATCTACCAACCACTTCATAGGCACACACCAATCGCACACAACACACTCCCAGTCATTCACAACACACCCGGGCGCGTGCACACGCTCCCAGACCCAACCCCACACAGTGCCGGGGTAGTGAAGATGGAGGGATGGACGGGGGCATGTGTGAAAGAGGCAGCCATGATGATTGTCATTGGCAACGCTGACTGAGGCAGCCATGACACTTGTGGCAAGCCACTGAGGTAGCCAGGGCTGTTGCCTTGGGCGACAGTGACCAAGGTAACCATGATGGTTGTTGTTGGTGCTGGTGGTTGCCAGAATCATTTGCTGAGTCAACTGGGACAGTTGTTGCCATTGACTAGGTGATAGAGACTAGGACGGCCATGATAGTTGTGATGGTGACTAGGGCGGCCATGACGGTTGGTGATAGAGATTAAGACGGCCATGACGGGTGTGATGGTGACTAGGGCGGCACGATGGTGATGGCAACTGGGGCATCCATGATGATTGGTGATGGCAACTGGGGTGGCCGTGGTGGTGGTTGGTGAGGGCGGCCATGATGGCTGGCGACTAGGGTGGCAACGGAGGCTGGAGACAAGCGCAGCCATGACGGTTGGTGAGGGCAGCTGAGGTGGCCATGATAGTTGGTGACAAGGGTGGCCATGATGGCTGGTGACAAGGGCAGCCAGGATGGCTGCTGACCGCAACTGGGGCAGCCATGATGGCTGGCATCAGCGTCACCGTGGTAACCGTCTCCTCTCCTTCCCCTCCCAGCCTTTATTGGCTTCGAGGGCGCCAACAAGTACGAGCTGCGGGACGGGCTGGGCCGGCGGATCTTCGAGGCTGAGGAGCAGAGCGACTGCTGCACCCGCAACTGCTGCGGCTCCCTGCGCCGCCTCCGGCTGAGCGTGGCCGAGCCGGGGGGCCGCCCTGTCCTGCGCCTCCTGCGCCCCCTCAAGTGTGCCAGCTGCTGGTGCCCCTGCTGCCTGCAGGAGGTGAGGGATGGGTGCCCATCAAAGGGACCTCCCACCTCCTCTCTGGGACCCTCCGTGTCCTCACCCCGGCCCCCACTGCTTCCCCATGACCCCCCGTGTCCCTCGTGCACCCCACGTATCCCTCCCCCAGCCCCCACTGCACCCCTTCTCCCTGAACCCCCCATGTCTCTCCTGCACTCCACGTATCCCTCCCACTGCTCCCTGTGTCCCTGCACCCCTCATGTCTCTCCCCCAGCTTGGAATTCCACCGCACCCCCCTCCACTTCCCCTCCCACCCTGCTGCTTCTCCCCCAGGTACTCCCACTCTGGCACCCCCATATCCCTCCCTCTCTCCCCCCAACCACAGCCCTAGATACCCCACACCCCCCATGACCCAGGCACAGCTCTACCTCCCCTACAGCCCTCCCCCATCCCACCCTCCCTGACCCCTCTTTTCCCAGCCTAGGCTCCCCACCGTGATGACCCCCCGCCCACTCTGGGAAGCCACTTTCTGCCCTACAGCGCTGCCCTGGCCCTGCAACCCCAGGGAGGGGATATTCTCATGACCCCTCTCTAATCTGGGCACCCCACTGCCTTCTCTCCCCCTCCAACCTCTGGGACTCCCAGCCCTGCTCCCAGGACACAGGATGATGGCTGGCTCTGGCAGAGGGTGGGGACATGGGGCAGGTGGGGTGGCATTGTGGGGGTGTCAGCCTCTCTCATAGATTCTAAGGTCAGACCCCCGGGGCCTTTGATGATCTGCCCTGGGGGGGGAATTCCTTCCTGACCCCAAATATGGTGATCAGCTAAACCATGAGCACATGGGCAAGACTCACAGCTGGACACCCAAGAAAGAATTCTCTGTAATAACTCAGAACCCTCCATCTAACATCCCTTCACCGGCCATTCGCATATCTAGTAGATATGTCCAAGATCAGTCAATTGCCAGACCAGACCATTCTGTCAGACCATCCCCTCCATACATTTATCAAGCTCAGTTTTGAAGCCAGCTCGGTTTTTTTGCCCCCACGGCTCCCTTTGGGAGGCTGGTTCAGAACTTTGTTCCCCTGATGGTTAGAGACCTGCATTGAATTTCATGCCTCAGCTTCCTGATGGCCAGTTTACATCCATTCATTCTGGTGTCCGTGTTTGTGCTGTACTTAAATAATGCCTCTCCCTCCCTGCTATTAATTCCTCTGATGTATTCATAGAGAGCGCTCGTGTCTCCCCTCAGCCTTCTTTGGATCAGGCTAAACAAGACAAACTCTTTGAGTCTCCTCTCATACGGCAGATTTTTCATTCCGCCGATCATCCTAGTCGCTCTCCTCTGCCCCGTTCCAGTTTGAATTCATCTTTCTTAAACACAGGGGACCAGAAATGCACAGAGTATTCCAGCTGGGGGCTCACCAGCGCCTTGTATAACAGCACTAACCCCTCCTTAGCTCTACTGGAAACACCTCACCTGATGCATCCAAGGAACGCATTAGCTTTTTCCACGGCCACGTCACATTGGTGGCTCATAGTCATCCTGCGATCAACCGATACACCCGGGTCCTTCTCCTTTGTCACTTCCAACTGATGCATCCCCAGCTTAGAGCAGAAATTCTTGTTATGAGTCCCTCAATGCAGGACCTGGCACTTTCCACTATTACATTTCATCCTGTTTCTATGACTTCAGTTTACAAGGTCATCCAGATCTTCCTGTATGATATCCCAATCCTTCTCTGTACTGGCAATACCTCCCAACTTTGTGTCAGAACAAACTTTATTAGCACATTCCCACTTTTTGTGCCAAGGTCAGTAATAAAAAGGTGACATAAGAGCGTCCCAAGACCGATCCCTGAGAAACTCCACTAGTAACCTCCCTCCAGCCTGACAGTTCACCTTATAGTATGACTCATTGTCATCTCTCCTTTAACCATTTCCTTGTCCACCTTCCAATTTTCATATTAATCCCCAGCTTTTCCCATTTAACTAATAATGCCGTATCAAATGCCGGACTGAAATCTAGGTAAATTAGCTCCACTGCATTCCCTTTGTCTGAAAAATACCTTTTCTCTTCTCAAAGGGAGAGATCATGTGGGTCTGGCATGGTCGACCTTTTGTAAAGCCATGTTGTATTTTGTCCCAATTACCCTTAACTGCAACGTCCTTAACTACTTTCTCTTTCAATATTTTTTCCCAAGACCTTGCCTACTACTGAGGTCAAACTAACAGGCCTGTAGTTTTTTTCCCCTTTCTTAAAAATAGGAACTATGTTAGCAATGCTCTGGTCCTACGGGACAGGCTCTGCTTTTACAGATTCATTAAAATTCCTTGCTACTGGGCTGGCAATGTCACGGGCTAGTTCCCACCCCTCTGACCACTGCCTGGTGTCTCTCCCCTCTCCCTCTCCCAGCTGGAGGTGCAGTGCCCCCCTGGAACCACCATCGGGCACGTGGTGCAGACCTGGCATCCCTTCACCCCCAAATTCTCTGTCCAGAATGCCGAGAAGCAGACGATGCTGCGAGTGGTGGGACCCTGCTGCGTCTTCCGCTGCGGGGGGGATGTCAACTTTGAGGTACTGGGAGGGGGGTGGCTGGGCCTGGGGTTGGCATCTCAGTGGAGGGGGAGCATTTGCGGGGCAGGATGGGGGGGCATGTGCGCCGGGGGCGTGTGGGCCAGGGGGGGGGAATATGCCTCAGCATCTGGGAGGCAAGTCCTGGCAGGTGGTTGGAGGAGGGACTGCTGTGGGGAGGGGGGAGATGAGGGTGGGGGGTGTCTTGCATGGGGGACTGGGGCACTTCCTGTATTGGCATGACCCAGGGGGAGGAGCTATGGGGGAACTTCCTGTATGGGAAATGAGCATGGAGGAGGAACTAAAAACAAGGGAGGATTGGCACTTCCTGTTCAGGCCCTGCCTAGGGGGAGGGATTTCCTGCATTGGGCACTCCACAAAGGGCATTGGCCTACAGGGGTCAGATCCTTAGCCCTGGGGGGAGTGGGGTGGGTAATAGTCTCTCCTGGGCCCCATGGGGGAGGGTCTGACTCACCTTCTGTGCTGCCCCCTGCCAGGTGAAGACAAGTGACGAGTCACGGGGCGTGGGCCGGATCAGTAAGCAGTGGGGAGGGCTGCTCAAGGAGGTCTTCACCGACACTGACAACTTCGGCATCCAATTCCCCCATGACCTGGACGTCAAGATCAAGGCCGTGCTGCTTGGGGCCTGCTTCCTCATCGTGAGTGTCTGTCCCCGTCCCACCGCTGGCACCAGCGAGCCCTCGCCCCCATCCCACCGCTACCACCAAGCGCCTCTCTCAACCCCCTCCCCCATTTCTACCCCAACCCACGTGCCTGCACCATCCCACTGCTGCCCCCCAGCCAATCTCTTCTGCATGCCACCAGCTCACCCAACCTCCTCCATCCCACCTCTCACCCCATCAACCCGCCTGCCTTCTTCCCCCATTCTACTGTCACCCAAACTCCCCGTCTCATTGTCAGAGCCTCCAGAATGCAGGGGCTGGTTCCTGTTTCTTTCCGTGGCAATCCCACCCCATGACCTGCAGCTTGGAGCACCCTAGACTCTGTGTCTGACCCCAGCCTTCTTCCTCTCTAACCCCCTCCCCAGGATTACATGTTCTTCGAGAAGGCGGGCCCATCTGGCCAGAGGAGCACGGTGCTGAGCAGCTAGAGACATCTCAATCCTCCCCCCTCCCACCTATTGCCACCTACGGGGGCTCCCATCCCACCGCTAACACCAAGGAGGGGACTTTGTGACTTGGACAGCATGTTTCTGGGCAGTAAGGGCTGGGTGGGTGTTAGGGCAGTGAGACTGATTGCAGAGGGGGCAAGGAGGCCTGCAGATGTGTCAGGGTGTGTCCCCCTCTCTGGGCGTGAGGGGCACAGCGAGTAGTATTGGGCAGCTAGCACGATGGGATTGTTTATGAAGAACATCAAGCCCTGGGCCTTCTCCCCACAAGGCGCCCTTAGGACCTTCACCCACACAGGAAACTCTGGCCTCCATTGGTTGCCAAATTCCTTGGGCCTTCATGGTGGGAGCCCCTCCCTGTTATCAGGGAGCCCCTTTAACACAGACAGTAGTGGGAACACCCCCAAGATCAAATCTCTGCCTAATGTTATTTCTCAGTCTGTATTTTGTGTATTTATCACTTATACCAAAGTGTCTTGTGCTGAACTTTAAAGGAGGGGGCGGGGGGGAGCAACAAGGTGCTTTTTAATGGGGTTCCCCCCCTCCCCGCCCGGTTCCTCCAAATTCCTGATGCTGAGGGAGGAGAGTCAACCTGTGGTGGAAGAATGTGGGGTTGGCTTGACCCACGAAGGAGCAGTGGCTAGTGTGAAGTCATATCCCAAGACGGTGGGTCCTTGGGCATGATGGATAGACGCCAACCCAAGATGGAGGGCCGTTGGCCATGATGAATTGAAACCAACCTAAGATGGAGGGCCATTGGCCATGATGGATAGATGCCAACCCAACGTGAAGGGCTGTTGGCCATGATGGATAGATGCCAACTCAATGTGGAAGACCCATGGCTGAGATGATCATGCCACCCATGGAAGCACATTGACCAAGATGAAGGCACCCTGGCGAACACAAGAGAAGACAACCTAGGCCAACTCAACTGTGTCTTTTGCCTGAACGGGGACCGCCCTCTACAGGGTGAAGGGATGGGGGGAGGAGAATGGAGGGAAGGCAGGGAGTAGAAGGGGACTGGACCTTGTGTCTCCACAGATGGCGTGTTCCTCTTCGGGGAACCCAAAAATAAAAGGCTGGACTTTGGCTGTACAAGTGTCCTCTGTGCCTGCTACTCGTCTGCCAGCCCCTTCACTGAGCTACCTCTCCATCAGCTCCACGGCGAGCTTCTTCCTCTCTGCCCCAGATACCCTTCCCCCCTCAACCTCCCACCCCTCGTCCCGCAAAATCCAGTTCCTTCTGGCCCCCCACAATGCCTTCCCCTAGAACCCCCACCTCCTTCCCAAACAGCCCCTCACTTCTCCACCTCCCACCCATTTGTCATGGAGGGCAAAGGTCACATGGCCAATTCCAGGTGGGGTGAAGAGGGGGGGACAGAAGGGAGGCACCCCCATGGATGCTACCTGGTACGCTGTCCTCTAGTTCACTTTATTGCTTTGCACAATATATACAAGATAGTACACCACCTGTAACAACTGTACAGTAGATACACATGTGGTCTGGTGCATGGTCACAACACCCTGCCACACAGATCACACCACACCGGTCCCACAACACACACCCAGCGCAACCTGCCCCCCCAGTAGTCACACAGCATGCTACACACTTTCACGTGCAAGTCACACGCCCCTCCTGCCATGCTGCCACGGCTTTGCACACCCCGGTGAATCACACCCGAACGCAGACTAATCCCTGCACAAGTCTTGTGAAACTCCTGAACCCTGGGAAGGTGACAGACACACTGTCACACACAACGGACACCCACGCCTCCTCCAATCTGTGTGCGCACGCACCCCCCCATACGCACACTTGTTCCTCCCCATGAAACACAACGGTATAATCTACACACCATGACAAGTTCTACAGCCACAGAGAGGGGAACACAAAAACAGGCACACCTGTGCAGCCCCCTGAAACCCACACAGAACCTCCTGTCTTCAGGGGACACGCACACAATCACCCATGTCCATACACACATCCTAAGGCCCCTCCGTAAAAACACACAAGCTAGGCACACCCAGTCACAGGATGCCTGGTTTCTCTCCCGGCTCAGGGAGGGGAGCAGGGTCTAGTGGTTAGAGCAGGGGGCTGGGAGCCAGGATTCCTGGGTTCCACCCCCAGCTCCGGGAGGCTGGCGGGTCGAGGCCCACAAGGGGCAAGGAGGTGCTCCAACGCGGCCAGGCAGAGGTGGGAAGCAGTCAGTCTCTGGGCCCCGCTGGGGGGGATGCGGCTCCCCGCCTTCAGGCCCGGAGGCCGCGGCTCAGGACATAACGGGAGGCCATGGCCAGGTTCCAGCGATGTTTCTCCAGGATGCGCCGGCATTCATCCCGGGAGTGGGGGCTGATGTGGAACAGCTGGTCCACCTGCCGGGGAGAGGGGTGCGTCAGGGACCTCTGCCCATTTGGGCGGTGCTGGCTCCCAGCTGGCCTCAGGGCAGAAGCTGCGGGAGGGGCAGGGGGGCTCCTACCTTCAGCACCTGGACCGCTCTCTGGGTGTCCCAGCCATGGAGCCTCAGCGCCTCGTGACACTCCTCCACTGTCACCCCGTGGACCTTCTCCTCCACCTGCAGTGGGATGAGCGGAGAGGCTGAGACCCCAGCCTCCAATGACCACCCACAGCTCCCCTCCCCCCCGGTAAGATGCCTTGGAGGGGGACAAGGGGTCAGGACTCCTGGGTTCTTTCCCTGACTCTGGGAGAGGAGTGGGGGCTAGTGGTTAGAGCAGGGACGGCTGGTAGCTAGGACTCCTGGGTTCTCTCCCTAGCTCTGGGGGGGAGTGGGGTCCAGTGGTTAGAGCGGGGGAGGGGCTGGGAGCCAGGACTCCTGGGTTCTTTCCTCAACTCTGGGAAGGGAGTAGTGTCTAGTGGTTAGAGCAAGCCGGGGTGAGGAGGTCTGGGAGCTAGGACTCCTGGGTTCTCTCCCTAGCTCTGGGAGGGAAATGGGGTCTCGTGATTAGAGCAGGGAGTCAGGACTCCTGGTTTCTCTCCTTGGCTTGGAGAAGGGGGCTTAGTGGTTACGCAGGACGGGGGGTTGGGAGCCAGGATGCCTGGGTTGTTTCCTTAGTCACTCACCTCTTTGATTTTCCGCTCCACATCACTGCCGCCCCTCTGCCCCCCAGATGGGGTCCCCATGATCCCCACAGCGGCCCTGGGAGCCCCCCCAGGGGCCTTCACCCCTCCTGCCTCCCTTTTGTCCCTGGGACCGGGTTGCTGTGAGGGGTGATCTATCCTGGGGGGCTGGCTGGGCCGAGGGGCCGGCCGTGATTTCAGGGGCATTTCCAAGGGCCGGAGCCCCATGTCCCGGGGTGGCGGGTTGCCGAGGTGACGAGGCAGGAAGGCGAAATCATCACCCGGATGCCTGGGTTTCGTTCGAAGGACGCTGAAATCTGACACTGACTCCAGGCTCTTAGAGAGACCTAGGAAGGAGAAAAAGGAAACTAAGTCAGAACTGGCCTCCCGGGTTCTCTCCCCAGCTCTGGGAGGGGAGTGCGGTTTAGTGGTTAGAGCAGGGGGGCTGGAAGCCAGGACTCCTGGGTTCTCTCTCCATTCCCTTCCAGCCCCAGTGGCAGCCAGAAGCAGGGCCGGGACTCCTAACGCCCCCCCCACCTGGCTGACCAAATACTCACGCGTCAGCCGGAGAAGCTGCTGGCCCCCTGTCTTGGTCCCGGCAGGATCTTTAGGGTCCCGGGGCTTCCCCTTCCACCTGGGGGGAGGGAGGGAAAGATGGGAGGGGGAGGGAGGACAAACAGAGAGAGGGGATTAAATTCTTGGGGCTAATTTCCAGATACTTGGGTGGGGGTCCCTGCCCCAATTCATAGCCCACCCCCCTGTGCAGAGGATGTCACGGAAACCACAGAGGGGAGAAACCCTGCCCCCACCCCACACCCTGCCCTCCTCCATGGCCATGTCCCTCCTCCACAACCACACCCCTCCTGCCTGCAGAAACACCATCTCCCAGCCCCCACAACTCACTCCTCCATGCGGTCAGGGGCACCCCAGCTGCGTCCGGGGTCCAGGTCGCCGTGGCCCAGGTGCTGGAAGCTGTGGCGGACGGGGAGGCTGATCCGGGGCACCCCAGCAGGGGGTGCTTCCTCCAGGTTCACCACCGACGCCGGGAAGATCCCGACTCGCAGGGTCCGTTGGTTCTGGCCCCGCCAGGTTGGGGACTCAGGGCTGCAGGGGTGGGGGCAAAAAGTGGTGAGAACCCAGAAGTCCTGGCTCCCAGCCCTTCCCACTGTAACCTGCCCGAGCCCCCTCCTTCCCAGAGCCAGGGAGAGAACCCAGGAGTCCTGGCTCCCAGCCCCCGGCCCCTTGCTCTAATCACTAGACCCCACTCCCCTCCCAGAGTCAGGGAGAACCCAGGCATCTGGGGCTCACCTGCCCTCAATGACGGTGATGAGATCATTGGCTTCCAGTCTCAGCCACCCTGGGTCGTTCAAGTCCTGAGCCACCCTGACCTCCTGGGGCCGGAGCTGAGCATGGAAAGGAAAGGGTTATCTCCATTCGTAGGGCTGGGGAGGGGGAGCTGCTGGCCCCTCCCAGCAGGGGGCACCATGTGGAGGGGGGCAGGAGCCATGGGCGGTCGGGGGGACACCAGACGGGGGGGTGGGCATTGTGGCCATCTCTCACCTCTTGCAGCTGGGTGATGATGTCCCTGAAGTGGGGTCTCTCCTCGGGGTTATGGGCCCAGCATTTTAGCAGCAGGCCATACAGGCTCCGGGAGCAGTCCTCGGGGCGCTCCAGCCGCCCCCCCTCCCGGTCGATCTTCAGCATAATCTGGAGTGGGGGGACAAAACGGGAATGTGACTGGGCAGGCGTGAATGTTCCCGCTCTTCATCATCCCCTTCTGGAGGGTTAAAGAATTGCAGCCCCCTCTCTCCCCTGGGGCCTATTACCAAAGGCAACCACTTGAGGCTGGCAGCCAGCACTCCTGGGTTCTTTCCCTGACTCTGGGGGAAGAGTGGGGGTTAGTGGTTAGAGCAGGGATGGCTGGGAACCAGGACACCTGAGGTCTCTCCCTGGCTCTGGGAGGGAAGTGGGGGCTAGTGGTTAGATTAGGGGGGGCTAGGAACCAGGACTCCGGGGTTCCCGTTCCAAACCACCCCCACCCCAGGCAGCGCCTTCCCCTGTCTCACCTGCCGCCCTGAGAGCCCCATCCAGGGCTCCTCGCAATAGGAGAACATTTCCCAGAGGGTCACCCCGAACATCCAGACGTCGGAGGCGTGGGAGAAGGCTCCAGAGCGCAAGCTCTCGGGAGCGCACCTGGGTGCCAGGGGAAGAGAGGTCAGAGAGAGCTGTGGGGAGAAAGCCCCCTACTGAGCCCTGCCCCACTCCCTGCAGTGCAGCACCTCCTAGGACAATAGGGCCAGCCTTGCCTGGCCTGGAGAAAGCGCTCCCTATAATTTCCAACTGCTCCAGCCCTGCTCCAGCCCTGGCCGCTCCCAGCTGGGGGTGCTACATGGAGGAGGCGGGGCGGGGAGGTGTCCTCACCAGGCAAAGGGGATTTTGCGATGTGCGGACATGATGTATCGATCCCCCTTGCTTGAGAGCGCCCTCATGAGGCCGAAGTCCCCGATCTTGGCGTGCTCCTCTGAAGCAAGCAGGATGTTCCGGGCTGCCAGGTCGCGGTGGATGAAGAGCTTGGACTCCAGGTAAGCCATGCCTTGGGCCACCTGCAGGGCGTAGTGCCACAGCCGGAAGAGGGGGTATGGTGGGCGCAGCTGGTCATACAGGGACCCCAATGGGGCCAGCTCCGTCACCTGCCAAGAGGATAGCGGTAACAAATGGGGGGCAGAGAACCCAGGAGTCCTAGTTCCCTGCTCTAACCACTAGACCCCCCTCCCCTCCCGGAGCCAGGCAGAGAACTCAGGACTCCTGGCTCCTAGCTCCTCCTGCTCTAACCACTAGCCCCCACTCCCCTCCCAGAGCTGAGGAGAGAACCCAGGAGTCCTGGCTCCCAGCCTCCCATGCTCTAACCCATCAGACCTCCCTCCCCTCCCAGAGCTGGAGAAAGAACCCAGGAGTCTGGGCCCACTCACCATCTTGACTGGCTGACTGAGTACAACTCCGTAGAGACGCAGGAGGTTGGGATGGTCCAGCCCACTCATGGTGTTGACCTCATTGAGGAAATCAACCAGGGCACTGGGGTCGGTGCAGACATCGGTGCGGAGAGATTTCACCGCCACGGAGAGCTGGGGGAGACGGGGATGGGGTCAGTTCCTGAGGAGATCTGTGTGCATTGGGTTGGGGGGCGACAGACAGATGGAAAAATAGAGGGATGGAGGGAGGGAAGAATAGATCAGAAAGAACAGAAGAGAAGGAGGAGCAGTCTGAAGGGAAGCGAGAGGAGTTAAGAAATCATTCCATCCTGACACATGCTGTTATTTACTATGTTAGACTCCATCCGCTTGGTTGGGTGCCCGCATTCTCCACCACTCTCCTGTTATTACGGTGCCAGGCTCCTGTGTCGATAAAAGGCCCCGCAAGCTGGCAGAAAATTACGCCCAAAGCCCTACGAATTGGCAAAGGGTGGAGATTTCAACGAACTGGGTTACACCCAGAGCCCTACTGTGTGACTCTGAACCCTAGAGTGTAAATTGGGTATGGGTAGGTGCCTTTACCCTGGAGCCCTATGGACTGGGAAGTGGGGAGAGTGCCTTAACCAGGTTATGTCACCATCTCGGGTGATGGGGGGAATCGAACTCATGCCCTCTCCTGAGTAGCCCCCCAACCTTTTCCTCAGACTCCAGGACCTGCAGCTGGGGGAAGGGACTTGCACCCCATCTATAGTGCAGCCGGGAGAAACTCCAGGCCACTTTCTAACACAGCAAGGGCCTGGCACGTCCAGTCCTCGCCATGGGGGACCTTCCAGCTCCAAAGCCAGCTGGAAAAGGTGCATCTACAAAGGAGCCAGGAAGGGTGTGGTTTGAAATCTTGAGATTCAAACAAGACGATGATCTCCTGATTGCCAGAGCCACTCTGGAGATTTCATGTAGCTTCCCAAGCTGATCTCGAGATTTACGGAACTTGTCTTAAAATTTTGCCCCCCCCCCTCCCGTGATTCCTCCACAGAACCGATATCCTGATTTCTGGAGGCCATTCTTGAAATTGTTCCTAGTTTCCAGAGCCTGTCTCATGAAGCTTTGGAGCCCGTTTGGCTCCGAAAATCAGGTACCCCAAAAAATCACTGATCTCCTGACAGTCGGAGCTGCTCTCCAGATTTCTCCTGATTTCCCCCTCCCCAAGCCAAATCCCGTG
Source organism: Mesoclemmys tuberculata (assembly GCA_007922155.1). Taxonomy (NCBI): domain Eukaryota; kingdom Metazoa; phylum Chordata; order Testudines; family Chelidae; genus Mesoclemmys; species Mesoclemmys tuberculata. Next base: position 48,888,429 of record ML675649.1, on the reverse strand, counting down.
ACCCCACCAGGCCGATCCTTGGGATTAATTTCAAGACAGATTTCATGATGGTCACCCCCAGCCATCCGGATCTCGCGATATTGAACCACTCTCAGCAGAATCCACCTCATTTCCCATCCCGTCGCTGGAGCCCAAATCATGCCAGTTTTCCTTGGCAATTCCTAGGAGATGCAGAAGCCTGGGTGGGGAAGGCTGACCCGCATCCCCCCCACCACCCATGAGGCCCCAGATGGACCCTTCTCTCAGGAGACTCACGGTGCCCCCACCAGGTGGACTCCACTCTCCCCTGTGCACCACCCCGAAGCAGCCATCGCCCAGCCTTTCCCGCAGTCGCAGGTCCCACTCGCTGATCAGACACTTCAGGGAGCCGTCCGAGTCAGGGCGGGGAGCTGGGGGGTGGGACGGCCCCTCTCCGGGCTCCTGGGTCCTCACGCCACCAATCATCTACAAAGAGAGAGAGCACAATGTGGACAGTGCCTAGTCCCCAGTGAACCCAGGAATCCTGGCTCCCAGCCCCCCCGCTCTAACCACTAGACCCCACTCCCCTTCCAGAGCCAGGGAGAGAACCCAGGAGTCCTGGCTCCCAGCCCTCCCCCACACCTCCTAGAAAAGAGTTGGAACCCAGAAATCTCATAAAACACCAGGCCATGGCGGGGGAGAGGCTCCATTTTTCTCCCAGACACCAGGGTTCCTGTGATAATGGGGGGAGGGAGGATCCAAACCTTGTAAACCCAGGATTTGGGGCGCGACCCCTGATGCTTCCTGCGTTTGATGGCGTCTTCCAGTCTCCGCTGACCTAAATGGGGGAGCTAGGAGATCAAAATCAGGGAGCTCTGCCAGTGCCCCTCACTCCTGACCCACAGCCCCTTGCCAGCCCAGCCCTGTGCTCCCCCCTACACCTACCAGGGCGCCCCAGACCGATCTGGTCCAGGTCAGAGGGCTTGACATAGTCGAAGTGGCCCAGGCGGGTGACGTGTAACTCGTCCCGGATCTTGTGGTAAAATTGCTCCAGTTGGATTTCGGTCAGGAGCGTCAGAAGCCACTGGGTGCCCTCATCCGGGGCCATCAGGACACCTGCTGGGGGTGCAGCCACGTGAGACAAAGACACAGAACTAAGATCCCCCGGGGCTGGATGCTGCACGGACCCCCACTTCCGACTGAGATCGAGGCAATGAAGAGACACAGGATGGGACAGGCCCTGACCTGCTATGATACAGACAGAGAAGAGGAAGCACAGAGCAATGACAGGACTTTTGCATGGTCACACAAAGAGCATGCAGCAGAGCCAGGGTGAGAACCCAGGAGTCCTGGCTCCGAGCCCCCACTGCTCTGGCCCACTAGACCCCACTCCCACCCAGAGCCAGGAGAGAACCCAGGAGTCCGGGCTCCCAGCCCCACTTCAGCGGGTGTCTGTATGTCCCTGTGGATTTTGCAGCATCAGCACGCTGGAGCCAGGATTCCTGGGGCTCTTTTCCTCACTGCCTAAGCTGCCCATCATTGTCTGGTCTTGTCTTCCCACGCCCATGCCCACCCTGAGGCCTGTGGGACTCCCTGTCACTGCACCAACCCGTCTGACCGCTCTGCCTCACCCTCAGGGGACACATCCAGAGCCCACACCCAGACTACACACACCTCAGCTCAGCGACTCTAGTTGTTAGAGCCGCGGGGGCTGGGAGCCAGGACTCCTGGGTTCTCTCCCCAGCTCTGGGGGGGAAGTGGGGGCTAGTGGTTAGAGCAGGGTGGGAGTCAGGACTCCTGGATTCAATCCATGGCTGTAGGAGAGAAGCAGCCCAGAAGATGTGTAAACCCCCTCCATCCCCAGCTCATCTCTGCCCCCCACTCCTAGGGGCTCCATGCAGCTTCTCCAAAAGAATCAGCGCAGTAGCCCATGACCTGCTCCTGGGACTCCCACCTAAAGCAAAGGGGGGTGGGGGCAGTGGAGGTGAATTTCCAGGGTGAAGGTTCAGGGGAGGGGACGATTTTGGGGGGGAAGGTCTGGGGGGTCCCTGCATTCTCTACCCCCCACTGGGGGGACTGTTAACCCTTTCCTGACTCCAGGGCCTGATTCCGTCCCTGCCCACCTCAGCTGCCCTAGAGCGACAGCCCGGGACAGAGTTCAAGGCCGATAGACAAATATTGACACAAGCGGGTGTGAGACATGGGGACCCACCTTATCCCAGCTCCTCCCCTGGGACGGGCCCTCTGGGCCCAATCTGGCCCCAGGTCAGGGGGTCCCTGCTGGTTCAGGGGGGCAGGGAATGGGGCAGGGGGCCATTGCCTTCTAGGGGGTGCTGGATCCTATCCAGCCCCATGGTGGGGGGCTGTCTGGTTCAGGGGGGCAGGGAATGGGGCTGGGGGCTGTTCCCCTCTAGGGGGCACTGGATCCTATCCAGCTCCAGGGTGGGGGGCTGGCTGGTTCAGGAGGGCAGGGAATGGGGCACTTTGGGGGGGGTCAGTTTCTGAGATCCCAGGGGTAAATTTTGGGGCTGGCCGGGAACCGTGTCACTGCCCCTAGAGATAAAGGGAGGACAAGATGGGGGAGAGGTAGGAGAGGGGGGAGGAAAACCAGGAAGAGAAAGAAACGGGGGAAATGAAAAGAGGAACCCGGGGGGGGGGGAAATGGGACCAGAGGGTAGAAGGAAATGGGGAAAGAAATGAAAAGGGGGAAGGAAGGAAGGAAGGGGGGGCGGCGGGGCAGGGAAAACAAGTGCAGGGAGGAATGGAGGGAATTGTGGGGGGAAGGAAGAGGAGAAAGGAGGGGGGGGAGACCCGGGGGAGGCAGGACAGAGATGGAAGGAAAGGTGGGAGGCGTCCTTGTGCCCCCCTAAATCCCCCCTTCCATCTGGGGCTCACCTGGGATGGGGTCCCCTGTTGCTCACTCGCTCTCGCCTGTGTCTCTCCAGGCTACCCCGATAACCTCCCCCACCCAGGTGTGGGCGGATCCTGCTGGGCCCCATGGGACACCTGGCACCCGGCCAGGCAGGCTCCGCCCCCCCGGGTGACATGGCCAAGACATGTGAAAGGCGGTGCCCTTCTGACAGGTTTGGACAGGGCTGATATGGGCCTGGCACAAGCGTGTGTGTGGTCCCCCACCTCTTACAACACGGCTGAGATGGCGCATCACATGCGTGTGTGGTCCCCAGTCTGTTACAACACGGCTGAAATGGCGCATCACACGTGTGGTCCCCCACCTGTTACAGGGGCCATCACACGTGTGTGGTCCCCCACTTGTTACGACACGGCAGAGATGGGGCCATAGCCCAGATGACAACACAGTACAAGCCGCGTTCTTCCAGCAGGTTTCGAAGACAGATAAAAAGGTCGTCACATTATAACGTGTTGCGTGCCAGGCCCAGCTGACCAGTTAGCACACAGGTGACCCTGGCTCAACCCATGTTGTGTGTGGTCCCTAACACATTATACCCCCTGGCTGGCCATGTTCTAACATGTTACACGTGGTCCCCTTCCAATATGGCTGGTCTACGAATCACCCCATTTTCCATTGGAGTCCTTGTCCAGCGTGTCAGCACAGCAACAAGACGGGGCCTTCATATGTTATATGTGACGCAATTCCCTTCTAACAGATCATGACATGGATGATATGGGGTCTTCACATGTTATATGTGACATGAGATTCCCTTCTAACATATGACAACATGGATGGTATAGGGCCTTCATGTTATATGTGACATGAGATTCCCTTCTAACATATGACAACATGGATGGTATGGGGCCTTCACATGTTATATGTGACATGTGATTCCCTTCTAACATATAACACGGAGGAGACGGGACCCAGATGTTACATATGGTCCCTTTTCCAGTACATCACAACATGGATGGTAGCAGCTCAGCCCATGTCATAGCGTGTTCTAACATGTGAGCACGTTTCAAGAGGAACAGCACCCCACCACCCCCAAAACATGTCCCAGGCAGGGTGCCTGGTTCACTACCAAGGCCTGGGATTCCAGATGGGATCCTCACACGTGGCTTGCACACAGGTGTGAAAGGAGAACACATGCAGCATGCCCATGTCTGCCCAGAAGCTCCTGTTCCCACCTCGGGCGCACACACCCCTCGCACACGCGCCCCCCTGGGAGTCCCGCGCCACATACGCCTGCAGCACAAGGGGGGCCGTGCCTGACAAGCGCTCGCATGGCCTGGTGTGCCGCCCCCCCAGCCCTTGTGCACCCCCCAGAGATGGCAGTCCGAGGCCTGGTGGGGAAGCCCATTTATTACGGCTCCATGGGTGGGGGGCGTCACTCAGGCACTGGGCAGAACCGGAACCTGCCGAGAGAAAGTCCAGAGCGTCAGCTCCATGGGTCACCCCTGCTCCACCAGACCTTGCCCCCACCGCCATGTGGGCCTCTCCCTACCGCCCCCTCCAGGCTTCCTGTCCCCCTCCTCCCTACCCCCCATATTCCCTTTCCACCCCCTCCTCTCTGTTCTCTCCCTCCCTACATCCTCCCGGCCCCCCCAGATCCCACTACACCTCCTTCACCTCCCCTTTCCCCCACCCACAGCTCCACCAGCCTGTCCTGCGCCCCTCCTCTGCCTCCCATTCTGCCCCCCCACTCACTGCAGGGCGCAGATGATAAGCCCCACAAGGAGGCTGGAAGCAGACAGGAAGCTGAGCAACACCACAGAGTCCTGGAGATCCCTGTGCCCTGGGGGGCAAAGGAGGGGATGAATGTGGGGCGGGGGACAGAGGTGCGGGCGTAGTCTGGGGAGGAGGGGGTTAAACCGGGGGTGGGGGCAGGAGGCTAGAGAGGGGGAGATGTGTGATAGGGTCCCAGGCACACCCCATCTGTTCATGGCATGGGGGGAGAAGTGGAAGAGGGCAGAGGAGGGGGGCAGGCTGTGGGGGGCGGGGCACTTACCTGGGTAGCATTTCTTCAGAGGCCAGCAGGGCACCTCCCCCTTCTTGCAAGTGGAGCAGTTGATGGCTGAGGCTGACCCCCCTGGACAAGGTGAGGGACCAGGGGGTCAGCGTGGGGGGGGGGGAGGGCACAGTGAGACAGGGGTATCAATCATCCCCCCACACCAGGGAGTTGCCGGCGGGGGGACGATTTGCACAGGGGTGGAAGGACACGGAGAGGCTGGGCGCTGAAACGCAGCCACTTCTGGGGTGGAGCACCCTCTCCTGAGCCGCCCTGGGGGCTAGCCCTGAGTAGGAGGTGAGAGTGTCCCCCCACTGCGCCCCCCCCAGCCTGGAGCATCTGAAAGAGCCATGGCAGGATGATACAGCGGAGCTCCCAGAATAATGTGGGGGGTCCCCCCCAACACTACAGTTTTGGGGTCACCTGCCCCACCAGCCCTCTCCCCGGGATCGGTACTTACGGCAAGCTGGAGGGCATAAAACTGCAGGGGGGAGAGAGAGAGAGGGTGAGGTCAGCACGGACTGGGCTGGGTGGGGGGGGTAGCTCACCCCACACCCCACCTTGCCCCCGCTGCATCCACCGTTTCTAGGGCAGGGATGGTTCTGAGCCGCAGACATACCCCGAATCCAGAGATGGGGTACGTGGGCAGACACTACAATAGGGGACTGTGTGTGGGGGGGTGCTGACACAACAGTAGTGAGCTGGGGGGCAGGGCTGACACCCCAAGAAGGACCCCTGGGAGGCAGGGGTGACACCCCAAGAGGGGCCCTTGTGGAGCAGGGGTGATACTCCAAATTGGGCCCTGGGGACCAAGAGGGCAGGGCTAACACCCCATGAGGGGCCCTGGAGACCAGGGTGGGCAGGGCAGACACCCCAAGAGGGGCCCTGGGGACCCATCCCTCTCCGCACCCTCCTTGGTGTATTCCAGTAGCTTCACTTCGTGCAGCCAGTCCCAGAACTTGGCCAGGTCCGAGAGGCTCCGATTGATCTCTGTGGGGACACAGCCGCGCCAGTTAGATGCCATCCCACCTCCTCCCCTCGGGGGTGCAGCACTGTCCGCGTTCAGTCTGGGGGGGCGGCGGGCGTGAGGGTGGGCAAGGAATTACCAATGAGACGTAAGACTCGGTGGGTTTTCTCAGTGATTGCCTCCATATCTTGCTCATCTGGAAGAGGAAGGGAAAGCTTTGCAGGAGGTGGGGCTGGGCGGAATGGGGCGGGGGGCGGGTGGTAAATCTCTGGGGCATTCAGATTCTGGCTCTCGGAGAGGCGGGGGACGTCTGGCACCCTGGGTTAAATGGTGTGGGCAGGACAACCTGGCCTGTGTGACTAGGAAAGAGGGTGGCCTTCAGTAGGGTTCAGAGTTAACAACCCCATCTGAGGCGGGGCAGGCCACGCCCCTTCCCAACACCCACAGGCCCTGAAGGTTGGTAGACCCCAGCAGTCCTGGTTCCCAGCCCCTTCCCAGAGCCTGGGAGAGAACCCAGGTGTCCTGGCTCCGCTGGAGGAAGGCGAGCCTACCCAGGGCGAACCCCTGGAAGGACTCCGGGCCCCAGGGGTGGCGGCCACAGCCCGGGCTGCCGGGAACCTGGTGGTGGCGGGCACAGAGCCGGGCAAAACGGGCCGGGATCTTCTTGCCCCGCAGGCGACACTGGACACAGCTCTGGGCCGGTGGGGCCAGGAGGGCTAGGGCCAGGAGCAGGGGGGCAGCCAGTGCGGGGGGCAGGGCCGAGGGGGCACCCCAGAGGGCAGCTGAGGCCAGGGCCTGGGTGGCACCGGTCCCCCAGCCTAGAGCCATAGGGGGAGCGGGGGCCAGGACCGGGGGGTGTTGAGGGGTGTCAGGATCCAGGGGGCGGCCCCTGGCAATCGCCAGCAGCAGTTGAGGGAGTGAAAGCGACGGGGGGCGTGGCCTCTGGAACGCTCGGTAGCCAGCGGTGTTTCCCAGCGTTCCGAAAGCCCCGCCCCCAGCGCGCGCGGCCCTTAAAGGGGCGAAGCGCGGGAACAGGCGCGGCCCGTGAAACGCTCCGCCCCCTGCCCCGCCCCCCTCGCTGCTTTTAAAGGGCCCGCGGGCGGGAGGGCGCATGAGTTTCATTCCAACCCTCCCCTCCCCCTACACACGTCGCCCTTGGCAACAGCCCCACCGAACGCCTCAACAGGCCGCTCTTAAAGGGCCACACTCCAGGAGAAAAGAGTCTTTAGGGTCAGGGCTTATCCTGAGGGGGCGGGGCTTATCCTGAGGGAGCCAGGTGGCTCCTCCCTGCTACCCAGCCAGGAATTTACCCCGCCCATATTTCAATGGGGGGAGGAATAAAATAGCTCTCCCCCCACGTGATATCATTTTACAAGCCCCACCCCCTTTCACACATTGCCCCTCCTCCCCGGCGGACCCCCTGAGCCAGGGAGGGTGTAGGGTTGGGGCTATAAAGCTGTGCAGGGGGCGGGGTGTGTAGGGGCGTGCACCAGGTACTGCATGATCCATGCACACTCCCCACCCCCCCACACACCCCTGAACTCGCTGCACCCACACGGCCTCCTGTGGTCAGTGTGCCCCATAGGGAGGCAGCCAGCGATCGGGGTGCGTCTAGTCAGAGATGGGCCTGGCCCTGGGTGTGGCACAGACGGGGTGGGTAGTTCAGGGTGGGGAGACTGACGTACTACCTGTTCAAAGAGATCTCCACCTGTGACAACAGTTTAGTGTGCGTGGGGGGGGAGGCAGGCCCTGGGAGATCACCCTCCCTGTGCAAGGCTGCCTGGGGGACAGCTTTTGGTCAGAAAGTCTCCCTGCCAGGGGGAGGGGGTGGTGGGGAACAGAAACCCCCCCCCACACACAAGCTCTCCTTACTGAAAAAAAAAACAGCTCCCATCTCGACCTTTTCAGGACATTCATTTGTTCCACACAACTTTGCACCAATACAGTTACAGACAGGTGTGCAAATCTACTGGGCCCAAGGTGAGTCCCCGGGCCCCCCAGCCGCTTACACTCAGCCCTCCCCCCCCACCTTTGGTTCTTTCTGTCCGAGCAGGGCTGCCCCGTGACCGACACGTGTGCAAAGATGCTTGTGCAAATGTAGGGAGGCCCCCTTAGCAGCAACCCACAGCAACCCGTGGAAAGGCAGCGGGCACCCAGCTGGAGGCAGACACTTGTGCAAATATGCAGGGTACAAGGTTTGTGCAGAGACGCTTGTGCAAAAATGCTCATACAAACAAGCAAGGAGGGGCAGGCCTGTTATCACCCCATGCCCCGCCCCCTTCCCAAGAAGGTACACCTTAAAGGGCCAGCGGTACAGAAGTCTGACACCATACACAGGTGACTTGTCCTCACCAGAGATGAGGGATTTGTGTTGGAAAGTGTGTGTGGGGGTGCCATGGCCTAATCCCCTTCCCCTGCTGCCCAGCAGAGAACTGGGATGTACAGGTGCAATCCTGACTCTCAGCTCTGACCACTAGACCTCATTCCCCTCCCAGTCAGGGAGAGAACCCAGGCATCTTGACAGGAGACCAAGCTCCAGGAAGGGGGAGCTAGAATTCTCTCATGAGCCCCGCTTGGGTGGCTGGTTCTGATCCAAGGGGCTTCCCTTTCCCGGCTACAGGGGGGAAGCGGGTCAGGTCCCGGCTTGGTTCTGCTCCCCAGAGGCCCAGGCATCTGACGGGTCCAACGGGTCCATCCTGAGGCAGAGAATCAGTTCTGGAAAGGAGAAAGCTTGTGAGGAATCAAACACAGCTGTATCGAGACCCACCCCCTCACACACACAGAACCCAGGAGTCCTGGCTCCCAGCACCTCTGCCCCCCCCACTCTACCCACTAGGCCCCACTCCCCATCCCAATACAAAGAAGGGCATTATTGAACCCAGCAGAGCGGGCCCCACAGGGTACAAAGCCAGCTTTGTGTCCATGGCCATCTGCAGCAAAAGGCTGAGATTCGCCTCCCCCTTCCTCCCTCTGCAGCACCCTATATCTATGGCGTGGGATCCATTCACCCCCCCCACAGAAACAGCTGATCCCCAGTCTCCTTCCCCCATGCACACAGCAGCTCCACTTCCCCTTCTGAGAGCCAGGAGACCCTACCAAAATAAAGGGTACCCTCCCCTGTGCCCCAAAACATACCATGATTTATATAACCAGAGGGTTCTGCCCCAGCCCTCCCAAATACTTAAGGAACCTTCACTCCCCTATTATAAATCCAGGGACCTCAGTGCTCAGGGGTAAATGAAGGGCAGCCCTGCCCCCCCAAATCACACCAACCCACGCTCTCCCCATGCTGACATGGTTATGAGTTAGCCAATCCCAAACGCCCCCCAGTGCCCATTTGGGGAGTAGCAGGAGGTCTTTCACCAATGCCCCACCCCCACATCCCACCCCTCACTCCAAGCTAGTTTCCATCCACACCTGTCTTCCCCACCCACCCAGCCACTCCCGGCCTGGGATCCACCTACTGCTCCTCCCTCGGAACCACCCTCCCGTTCCCCACATCCCATCTACCCCCATCCCCTTCCTACCACCAGCAACGACCCCCTGGCCCCCAGCAACTTCCACCAATGAGCCCCGCCACTCCCTCTTAGCCCAGCTGTCTCTGTTACCCCCCTCCACCCCAGTCATCCTCCATGTTCCCTACCTCACCAACCCTGCCATCAGCCACGATCCCCTTTCACACACCAGCTCCCATGAAGAGGGCCACCTCTGTTGCAGCAGAGAGAAACCAGAAGTCCTGGCTTCCAGCCTCTCTTGCTCTAACCGCTAGACCCCACTCTCCTCCCCAGAGCCCTGGAGAGAACCCAGGCGTCCTGGCTCTTCCCCGTCCCATCTACTCTCAGCCCTTTCCTGCCACCCATCCACGGGTCCCTGCCGTCTTCACCCTACCGGCCACTTCACATCCCTGGTTCAGTCCAGAGACAGCACCAGCCACCCCTCAGCCCCCCCCCCCCCCCCCCCCCAACCCCCCGCTCCCCCCACACTACCATCAACACCGATGGCTTCATACAAGCCCCACCATCCCCTTTCTGGCACCAATCAGCATGTCTGGGCACTTCCATCCCATCACTTACCAGTGCCCACCACCACACCATCAGGCGCCCCTCCCGCCTCGTTCCCTGGCCAGTTCTTTCTCCCGTCCCCTCTGTAGTCAGTGCCGGACAAAGCGCAGTGAGTGTGAGTTGAGGATATCTTCCGGGTCGGGAAAGATGGCATCCACCCGGAAACCTTGGTCCAGGGCCAGCTTCAGCACCTCCTCCAGGAACTCTGCCGCCGTACCGATCTCACGCCCCTCAGGTGGTGCCATCCGGAGGGGGTGGACTTTCTGCTTGGCATACTCTGCTTTGGGCAGGTCAGGGGGCCGGGGGGCCCACTCCAGATGCATGTGGTGCCGGCTCTGGCCTTCTTCCACCTCCTCCTGGCCGGGCCCAGAAAGATCCCGCTCTTCAGCGTCACCGGATTCCTCCTCCCCGGCTTGGCCCAGCCGGCCCCGCAGCAGCTCCAAGACGTGCCCGTCGGTGCAGAAGACGTTGGCGGCGAAGACGCGGAGTGAGCAGGTGCTGAGGCCGTAGCTCTGTGGCCCGCCCCGCACGGTGAAATGCAGCAACCGTTCCTGGCAGCAGATGTCAACGTGGAGGACGGCGTGGGCCTGTCGGCGCCGGTGCTCAGCCACCAGCTGGTTCAGCTCGGCCAGCAAGGGCCGGATCTGGTAGAAATCCGCCTCGGCCCGGAGCAGGGCCAGCTCAGGGTAGCCCTCAGGCAGGTCCAAGCGGCCCAGGCGCAGGAAGTTGAGGATGTGCCGGAACGTTTTGCCATCGCGGTCGATGAAATAGTGGCCGTGGCGGTCAGTGAGGGCCGGCCGGGGCCCCCGAAACATGGCACCCAACATGGAGTCAGGGAAGCGGGTCAGAGTTTCCAGTGTGGTGCTGTACAATTTGCCCCCCACGTTCAGGGTCACAGGGCCCACGCCCAGCCCCAGGGCAGCCCTGGAGGGTGTCGGGGAGGCTCCCTCCTCAGCTGCCCCCTTCCTCTTCTTCTCCTCCTCTTCCTCCCCCATCCCACCAGGCACCTGGAGGGGTTTTTAAGAGAGAGAGGAGAGGGATCCCTCCCCTGCCCCCCACGTTGGGGTTGTCTCTTTTTGGGACACCTGGGTTCTCTCTTCCCTCCTCCGTCCCAGCTGCTGGGGTTCCTTCCTGGACGCCTGGGTTCTCTCTCGGCTCCTCTGTCCCAGCTGCTGGGGTTCCTTCCCGGACACCTGGGTTCTCTCTCCTCCCCCCGGGACAGGGGAGTTCTCTTCTGCCCGGGAACGCCGGGGTTTCCTCTCTCACTTCCCTCCCCGGACGCCTGGGTTCTCTCCTGCACGTGCACCGGAGGGGCGGCGGGGGGGGTCACTCACATCCCTCCCCCCGCAAGCCGGTGCAGCCGGCCCCAGAAACTAGCCGCCGGCCCCAGGAAGTAGAAGGAAGCAACCGGCTGGACCGTGGGAAGGCAGCGGCCGGCCCCTTTTATAGGGAGGGAGCAGCTGGCGGAGGGGCGGGGCCAATCCCTGCTCGGCCGGTCCCTGCGCCCCTCCCGGTTCGCGAGTTCGAGCCTCCCCTCCACCCACACCCGTGCCGCGATCGCCGCCGGCTCCCCGCTGCCCTTCAACGGCTGTGTCCCTCCCCCTTCTTCATCCCTCCTCCCCTCCTCTTCTTCACCCCTCCCCCTTCATCCCTCCTCCCCTCCTCTTCTTCACCCCTCCCCCTTCTTCATCCCTCCTTCCCCATTCCTTTTATTCATTCCCTCTTTCACACTCCTCTTTTCATTCATTCATTCTCTCCTGTCACTTGCACTCCTGAACGCGGCCTCCCCTTTCGTTCCTGCTTTTCTTTTCATTGCTTCTTTCGTTCCCTCCTTCTGCCCGCCTCTTGTCTTCTGTCTGCTGTTTGTCGTTCACACTCAGATCTTCATCCATCCATCCAAATGTCCGTCCATCCAGCCATCCGCCCGTCCATCCGTCCATCTGTGCATCCATCCATCTGTCCATCCATCCATTCATCCATCCGTCCATCCATCCGTCCATTCATTCTTTCTTTCTTTCATCCATCCATTCATTTTAATGCATTTTCATGGTCTCTTTCTCCCTTCTATTTTCCTTCCTTCATTTTCTTCAATTCTCATTATTTCCCTTTCACACGTTCGTTGTGTTTCGTTCACACTCATCTTTCCCCATGTCTTTCTTTTGGCCCTCGTGTTCTTCCAGGCTTTCTCCTCCATGCGTCTTTTCCTTCCCCCCTTTCATGCGTCTCCCTGCTTTTACCCTTCCTTGGCCTCGATGGGTGTCACGCACACGCCCGGCCAGGTGTGGCTGTGTGTCAGTGTGTCCGGGTGTGGCAGAACCTCTGGGCATGTGACTCACCGTGTGTACGTGTTGGCTGGAGCGGAACCCAGCAGCCGCATCTCACACACGTGCAATGTGGGGGGGCACAAGTGCAATTTCTCTCTCTCTCCCAGACACCTGGTTCTCTCCCCGGGGTTCTCTCCCTCCCGGACGCCTGGGTTCTTTCTCCCCATAATCTGGGGTTCTCTCCCTCCTGGATGCCGGGGTTCTCTCTCTCCCCCAGAATCTGGGGTTCTCTTCCTCCTGGGTGCCTGGGTTCCATCTCCCCCAGAACCTGGGGTTCTCTCCCTCCTGGGTGCCTGGGTTCCATCTCCCCCAGAACCTGGGGTTTTTCCCACCCAGACACAAGGATTCTCTCCGCCCAGGCTGTGTTTTAACCCTAATTGCACCAAAACTACCAGGAGAACTTGACTCACCCCCTCACATACACACCCATTGTGGGGTGTATCTGTTCCACCAAAGGCCACTGTCATAATCACAATTAGTCCCTGTGTTAATTAGCTGGGGACGCCACCCAGGACTAGATGGCAGACTGGATCTGCCACAAACTACGTGACTCAGAGAAACATGGCAGTGCAGAACCAGCCTTGAGAACCCAGGAGTCCTGGCTCCCAGCCCCCCTGCTCTAACCACCAGACACCACTCCCTTACGAGAGCCAGGGAGAGAACCCAGGAGTCCTGGATGCCAGCAACCCCCCACACGCTCTAACCACTAGCCTCCCCTCCCCTCCCATAGCCAGGGAGAGAACCCAGGAGTCCTGACTCCTAGCCCCGCCAGCTCTGACATCTAATCAGCAGCCCAGAGGCCAGCTAAGATCCCCAGAGGTTTGGAACGTGCTGAGTCAGACAATTGTTTGGGGTTGGTGCCTCACAACAGGGTGGGGGGGGCCTCATGGGATGATGGTGGCCTCAGCCACCGCACTGTTGCTTGGAGGTGTAACAGCCACACTGGGGAAACAGCTGCCCTGCCCTAGAGGTGGCCACCCCTAAGCACCCAGTGAGAGGGTTCCTGTATAACCAGTCACCGCACCCCAGAGGTGGCCACGTTTTGGCGCTGGGCGAGGGATCCCCATGTAACTAACTGCCCCATACCCAAGGTGGCCACATCTCAGCTCCGGGCGCGGGGTCCCCGTATAACCAGCTGCCCTGCCCCAGAGGTGGCCGCATCTCATGCTCCTGCACCATTTATCAAGTTGTTTATTGGATGGCTCCAGCTGCAGACACCTGATTGGGTAACACTAACCCAAGGCCCGCCCTCTCCCCCCCTCAGTCCCACCCCGGGGGAGGCATGGCTTCCCAGGTCTGGCTCTGTCCCCGGCCGGTGTTACCCCTGTATCTCCGCCTCGCACACCCAGCGGTAGTGCCGGGAGCAGTGTTCGTCGTTCCACAGCCCGTCATCGTGGAGATGGGCGCAGTCCTCCCCGCCCCCTAGTCCGTGGCCATAATATTCATCAGGCTGGCCTGCCCTCCACTCTCTGCAATGAGAACCATGGGGAGGGAGCCGCATGAGATGGGAACAGGGCCCGCCCACAAAGAGGGGGAGCCCAGAGAGGGGATGGGCTTCGATTTGGTTAGCGTTGTTGAGATTAGAGATTATCAGATTAGATCCCTGGGCTACACAGTTTGGGCGTGGGTCAGATGATTGGCTTGCACGGGAGCAGTGTGGGTTACACGAAGCTGGATTAAGCACAGATTAGGTGACAGGGTTATACTAGATCAGAGCACGCTACTTTGGCATCAGATGACCAGATTCGGTGAGTCTACGCTGGGTGCGGATGAGATCACCAGATCAGATGAGGTTACACTGGCTGTGTTTTAGAGTACTGGTTTCGGTGAGGTATGCGTATGGATGAGGTTACTGGATTAGATGGGATTACATTGGGAGTATCTGAGATTACTGTTTTGGATGAGGCAACACTGGGTGTGGATGACATTACTGGATTCGACGAGATTATACAGGGAGTATCTGAGATTACCGTACTGGATTAGGCTACACTGGTCGTAGATGAGATTACTGGATCAGATGGGATTATACAGGGAGTAGCTGATATTACGAATTATATGAGGCTACACTGCGTGTGGCTGATATTATCGGTTTAGATGGGATTACACAGGGTGTGGCTGAGATTATTGGATTAGACGAGGCCACCCTGGGTGTGGCTGAGATCACCAGATTAGGCAGGATTGCAGGGGGTCGGGTGAGGTGACCGGGTTGGGTGAGGCTATCTGGGGGGAGACTGAGCTGACACGGGGCCCATCTCAGCGAGCCGTGCGCCCTGCCCCCGCCAGTGTTAGCCATGCAGTGGCCGCTCGCACACCCAATGGTAGGGGCGGGAGCAGTGGTCGTCATTCCACCGGCCATCATAGTGGTACATGGCACAGTCCTCCCCGCCCACCAGTCCGTGCTCTGTATAGTCATCAGGCTGCCCCGGGCTCCAGTCCCTGAAACGAGAGCAGAATGGGGGAAGGGCAATCAACCCCTGGCAGCAGAGCTGGGGGATAGGAGCGGGGAAGGGATCCCAGGGTCCTGGGGGAGAGGAGATTGGATCAGATTAGATCAATGTTGGAGGGTATGAAATCAGATCAGATCTGGCTTCAGATTAGTACAGGTATGGATTGGGTTAGGATTTGTTTGTGAAGTTGATTATGTTAGACTGTGAGGATTATTAGATTAAAGAATTAGGAATATAATCTGAAACTCCCTAATCTTGTCTAACCTACTGGTCCCTTTAATCTAATCCAGACCTAGTCTAGCCTGTTTCATACAATATTCCACTGTAAAGAAGAATATTAAAGCAGACCACCAGGATTAGACCAACACAATTTGACCCTGGGATAGGCTGAATTCAATCAACCGAATGGGATTTGCATTAAAATCACCTGATTTTTGGACTGCCCTGGAGGAAATAAAAGTAGATTGTATTAAATTAGACTGGTCTAAAGGTGGGTTTAGACCGGATTGAAGTTTATACTAGAATTGGGATAATAGATTAAAGGGTATGGAGGAGCACGCTGAAATATTTTAGACTAATTCCGTGTCATTTTAGATTGGATTAGCAGCAAATAAAATCAATTTACGGGAAGGCTAGGATTGCTGGTGCTATCAATAGATTATGGAGGAGTGCAACTGAACTAAACTGTGTACAGGCAACTGGGACCAGTGAAATAAATGAGATTAGAGGTGATAGTAGATTAAATTAGCCAGGTACAGATTAGAAAAGAGACCGGATTACGTTAGAGGAGCTACGCTATCAAACTGGAATAGGTTCGATCACACAAAATATTGGAATAGATGAGTTAAAACAGATGATTAGGTCATTATGAAAATGGATTAGTTTGGGACGTATGATACTGAGGGAGTGTTACATTATATTCGAGGCACTAGGAGTTCAGACTGGACTGGATTAGCGCAGATAATTATTTTAGCGGACAAATTAGAGTCCATAATACTGATTTGCATACAGCAATTAGGCATAATTAATATCGGCGGACATCCCTGTTTAGAACAGAGTAGCCGGAATTAGTTGATCAGCCTGGGGAGATTTTAATTGAGATGGGAACAGATCATAGGACAGAGGATATAGTATTTGTTTGGAGTAGATCTGATTGTATAAAAGTCGCTTGCCGGTGGATTCTCTGTCCCTTGAAGTCTTTAAATCATGATTTGAGGCCGTTAATAGCTCAGTCATAGGTTTGGGGTTTATTACAGGAGGAGAGGGGGTGAGGTTCTCTGGCCTGCGTTGAGCAGGAGGTCAAAGGCTGAATGCTTTTGATCCGAGCAGATCTTTGGTGAGCTAAGAGGGGTAATAAGTGCGCTGGGCCTAGATCCACTTTGGTTCCAGGGCAGATTAGCTTGGCTAATTGGGAGTAGATGGGCCAAGGAGAGCCGATGCCAAAAGGCGGCTGGATTTAAGGTTAACGTGGGGCCTGGGAGGATGGGGGGAAGCACATGCTCACCGTGCATTCATGGTGTAGAGAGTCCCGTCCACCCACTTCCACTGGCCACTGGTGTCGGTCAAACCGATCCAGGTGTAGATTGGGACCGTGCGTCGCTGCACATACAGCTGCAAGGGGGAAAAACCCAGTGTGATATTATTTGGAGCACAGCCTCCCCCCTCACTCCCATGTAGGGCTGCTCCCCATCCTCCCCCCAACAGCCTCTGTCCCACAGAGAGAAGAGCAAACACGTGACACATACCCAGGCCCCAAGCGTAATTTTTCGGGGTCCAGGACAAACTTGGAACATGGGGTCCCCTGCCCACACGCCTCTGGGCCCTGGTAAAGTGTAACCTTTCCCGGGCCCTCCGTACCTGCTCTTCCCGGGTGTTGATTATAACCAGGTGCGAATCCTGGGCAATGCAATAGCGGCTGGATTCCTCCCAGGTCTTCTGATCCCTGGAGAACCAGTAACAGCTCTGAGCAAACTGCTCCCAGTCCCTGGGACAGCAGCCGGCCCGGCTCCCTGGGGAAAAGGGGAGATGGGTGGGTGAAATGATTCGCCAACCCTCCCTTCCCACACACCCTTCCCCCCAAAAGCCAGAGTGCCCCCTGCTGGGAGAGGCGGGAAATGGGGCAGCAGGGAGCCCCCCCCAAAAGCTGGCACCCCTGCCCCGCTCCCCCTCTGCGCCCCCCCAGTGCAGGCAAAGGGGGGGCCCCGGTTGCCCCCTGCCACTCGCTCACCATTGGATTTCATTTCCAGCAGGTCACAGTTCAGCGCGTTCACGCTGTCCCGGAGCACCCCCACCTGCTCCCCCAGGTGCTGCTGAGCTGTGGGGGGGAGGGGAGAAGGGTTGTCAGAGAGCACCCCCCCGGCTGGGGAACCCCCCCATGTGTACATGACACCACCTGCTGGGGACCCCCCCGCATGCACACACACACACAGGGCCCCCTGGACTGGGGACACCCCCCCACACACAGTGCTTCCCATTGGGGAATCCCACTCCTCACAGCCCCCCACCGAGCATCCCACCCTGCCCCACACACCCTCGCTCACCTTGGATTGAATTTTCCTTTGCTTCATCCAGGGACCCAGACAGCTGGGTCAGCTTCTCCTCCAAGGTGTGCACTGGGGGGGG